>BMAO01020349.1:0-77277 GCA_019973975.1 Trichonephila clavata
TTGTCTGTTCCCTTATAACTCAAGATCCAGACAACCAAATAACGTTAAATTTGGTACACGTACACAAAATTACATGCAGGAAGGTTCTTAAACAGGTTTCGTTCAATTTTAAAATTCAATTTTTAAGCGATTTATTAAAATTCAATTTTAAGCAAAGATATGACGTCATCAAACATGTAAAGTCTTAACTCTGCAAAAATGAATGGTTAGAGCAGTTTTTTGGGGCATTGTAGCACATTTTATGGTAAATATATTTATTTATGTTTGTATTTATTCGTTTTCTTACTCTTTGGGATGGAATTTCATTTGTTCTTCGAAAAAAGTTGTCGTAAAAAAGTGTTTTTTCCAAATTTTGTTTTACCGTTTGGCAACAGTCGACTTTTGATGTGTTATAACGTATTTATCTTTTTCCGAAAATTCAAAATAAATAAAGGATAGTATTTCAGAACAGCCTTTTCAAACTACGATATACGCTATACGATTGAAAGTGGACAAGGTTTAGCGTTAAAGTGTACAGATAGGTGATGATTTAGTTATAAGCTTGGTTCGATTGTCGAATCGGCCACTTATCCCGTCAGTATGAATGGGTGATACTAAAGCCTAGCCTCCGCATTAGATTTATGTATCTGCGTAATTTTTGCTTATAATTATTTCTTATATACTTTTGTGGTTTGTAATAATGCATGTTGATTGAATAATAGAACAACTACACAGCTTGCAAGGCCATTTTTATTGTGCTGTTCACTTTTAAAGATATTGGGTGGATTGGGAGAAAAATCGCCATATCCAAAGGGTATCCATATCCCATCGCCATATCCCATACTACATTTGAGCCGATCCACCCATTATCTTTAAAAGTGGCCAGCACAATAAAAATGGCTGGCTCAAATGTAGTATAGGGGATTGTAAATGTAGTATAGCCTTTGGATTTGGCAATTTTTATATTCATATTATGGTGAGATAACAAATTCGTTCTGCGATCCTGAAACCTACCGCTAAGTGAAAGCCTGGCAATCGCTTTTGATCGCCAAAAGAAATTGACAACGCCAAGCCCCCCCCCCATACTACACTTTAATTGGGTGGATCCTAGCAGGGCACACTTCTTGCTGATAAAATTTTTGCTTCCCCCCTGTTGTTTATTAGTTTTGTAATTTTTAAAGAGTCAACAATGCAAAAATATTTGTATGTATTTTGGTACTAAATAGTTGTAGAGGCCTTGGGTTTGTGCGGTTGCTTGTCCTTCTTCTCGCTAACCTGAATGTTGGTGGTATTATCAATCTACGGTTGTGCTTGGGCTACAATTCATGTTCATTCACATTACACGAAATGAAGCACATGGTTGATAATTCAGTGAATATAACACATTTGAAATCAGCGTTGTCAACTTGGCGAGTTATTTTGAACGTTGGCATTGGGGCGAGAAAATGTTAGCACCAAAATTTCCTTCCATTGAAAAAGAAAAAGGTACTGCTGTTCCTGATACTTATGTATAAAAGTCATCGCAGACAAAGTAGGAGATTTTTTACCAAAATTTGACTATTTTTCTTCATATAAAACACATAAGAATCTGTTATTTTGATATCGTGGTGCAAATTTTGTTGCGGTTACACCAATATGTACCATTTTCCTTCTACTGGCAAATTCCATATTTTTCCATTATATCAAAAACGTAGAAAAATATAACTAAAGAAAATGACACTCTATTCAAACTAATTGGGATTAACTGATTGTTAATGTTGTGATTTAAATTAGAATTTCTATTTACATATAAGATTTTTTTGACATTTCTCTTTTTGTTCTGAGGTACTTATGGTAGTTTCCTCAAAATAAAACCTTAATTTATCTATTTAAAGTAGCTTTTTAGTTTGGATTAATATTATAATTTCTACTATATGTAAGGTTACTTTAAATGTATTTATTTTATTTCTTTTTCAATTTTAAATATTTTAAGATTTTATGCTTTTTTTTTTTTTTTTAGAACTGAGTCTTTAAGCGGAACATTAATTTGTGATGCTATTTATAAACAGAATCTTAGATCATGATTACCTATTCATGACACAAATATCAAAGGTTTTTTAAAAATTTTTTTTACAATCAATGAAATTATGAAATGGAAATTATAGATGTGATTAAATGCTTATCAAAGTAATTTTGCTTCTACAAATCTGTTCTTCTACAAATCTACTGATTGTAATTATATATACACATGCATTGTATAAATTTTTTACTTATAAATGTTACGTGTTTTACATATCTATGCCATTTTCTGTCGTTGAAAATACAGATTATTGCTATTCTTCCTTCACCGCCATATTCAATGCTTTCTTCAACAAGCGGTAAGTAAACGCAATACTTCTATATATACATATAAGATGCTTTTGTTGTCTGTCTGTTTGTCTGTACCCTTATAACTCAAGATCCAGACAACCAAATAACGTGAAATTTGGTACACATACACAAAATTACAAGAAAAAGGTTCTTAAACAGGTTTCGTTCCATCTCAACCTCACTCTGGCCTCCTCCAGCCAAAAGTAGTGCTTCATGTGCCTGTTCTGAGCCGTGTGATAATGAACCAAAAAAATTTTAAAAAATGGAAATCATGCAAGTGTGAAACTTGGCACGTAGAAGCTTTCCTTATGCTTTTAACCTCGAAAAGTTTTTTCGAAATTCGTTTTAGATTTTTTTTAATTCAATTTTTAAGCGTTTTGTCAGCTAAACGAAGATATGACGTCATCAAACATGTAAAGTCTTAACTCTGCAAAAATGAATGGTTCGAGCAGACTTTTAAAGATATTGGGTGGATCAACTCAAATGTAGTATAGGGAGGCCCTTTGGATTTGGCGATTTTTATATTCATTTTAACGTCTTGCTTACTTCCATCATAATAGCTTATATCAGTACATTTCAGCGGTACTTCTTTCCCACTTCCAACTGCACAGCATGACCATTTGGTCAAAAACATTAGTATGATCACAACCTATTGGCGGCATTATATGAAACAAAGTACTCGTACATGGTTGCCAACACAGTGCAGACGACACATAGGAAATTGTGGTTGCCAACCTAGTGAGTTATTAATAGAGTTGGCAATTGTTGCAATAATACATAAGTACCAAAAAAATCTACCTATAACATTTCGATTGTTACATATTGTCACAACCTATTATTATTGCAACATTACATGAAATGAAACACATGGTTGCCAATTAAGTGCATATAACACATTTGAAATCAGCGTTGCCAACTTGGCGAGTTATTTTGAACGTTGGCATTGGTGCGATAAAATGTTAGCACCGACATTTCCTTTTATTGAAAAAGAAAAAGGATACTGCTTTTCCTGATACTTATGTATTAGAGTCACCGCAGTCAAAGTGGTACTTTTTTAACCAAAATTTGACTGTTTTTCTTCATATAAAACATACAAGAATCTGTTATTTTGATATCGTGGCGCAAATTTTGTTGTATATGTACCCGTATGTACCAATATGTACCCGCTTTGCCATGACAATCAACAAGTCACAGGGCCAGTCTCTTGAGATTGCTGGTATAGATTCGCAGACACCATGTTTTTCTCATGGGCAGTTGTATGTGGTCTGCTCCAGAGTAGGCAAAGAGGAAAAGTTCTTTTTCTACACACTCCAATTGGAACTGCCAGAAATGTTGTCTACCACATTACTTTAAGATAAATGTACCCTTTTATGGCATGCAAATAAACAGTTTTGTACGCTTCTACAGAAAACCTTATTTTAAACCCGGGCAAAGCCGGGTACTTACAGCTAGTCTGTTTATAAGATACAAGGGGGAAAATAAATTTTTAACATGATTCTAGTGAATCTTATTAGAATCTATGGATATTTATATCAATCATCTGAAGGGACAAGGATTCTACGCAGTATCTTATATAATTTATAATGTTACTCTTCTCGAAATGTGAGGTGTATGAACATGGCACAGATACTGTGTCCACAGCAAAAAATCAATTTAATCGAATTTCTAGTAGCTGGACTCCAAAAAGTTTAATATTTATAACGACTAATCTAAAAATCAATTTCTTCTTCATATAAATAGTAAAAATTATCAGTGTGAGTAACGTATTATATATTTTTTTCTTCTACGTGTGTAAAATATTTCTGCATCACATGTGAATGATCAGTGATATAAGTTCTAAAACTTATCAGATAATAATGCTTATATATAGTAAAATGTATCAATGACAACTCGATGGTTGTTGAGGCTTTTCCAATCATGCAACATTTTTTAGAAAAAAATATCTTTTCTCTGAAATTTTTAATCTTATTTTTTATATTTACTTTACATTCTCACTCTGAGAACGTTTTTCTTACGGCAAAATATATCATACTTTATATGCAAACGCACAAAAATCGAATTAACTATTAAATTTATTAATATATATGGCAATTTGTGTTACTAGCTAATAATTATAATTATAAACGATATAAAATTTATTATTTGCATTTAAAATATTTTTCTATTTATAAATATATATATATATATTATATAAAGTTTTAACACTTTCAACAGTTTATTTTTTAAACACCCTTCTTAAAAATCCTATAATATGAAAAATTCTACAATTTTAGCAACCAAACCAAATTTCTACATTTTGACAACCAACCAATTTTCTACATTGTGACAACCAACCAAGTTATAGCCTACTAAATTGAATGTAATCTTTCTTGGCGTCTTCCTTACAAGCTGGTATAAGATGCGTTTAAGTGCAATTTAGATTTTTAACACAACATATATAAGCTTTCCATCGGTTTCAAGAGTGTTGGATCTCTCTGTGAGCAGAAGTTTTAAAATCTTTTTGGAAGAATCCTTTACTGGGTAATTCTTTGATATTTTTCTGCTTAAACATTTTGGGAGAATTTTTGCTTAATAGTAGTCGGTTGTTCTTTCATATTTCTATGAGATTTTTTATACTTTGGATTTTTTATATTTTGGATTTGTATACTTTAAATTTCTATTTTTTATTTTGGTCTTTCCTACCGAGTTGCAAAGGGGAAGGTTGGCGCCTTCAAACTAGTTTAACCCCACTTATTCGGTCCTAAGTCCGAAATTGCATTTTGACTCGCTAGCTTCTTATTTGTATTTCATTAGATTTGATCTTAATTTTTTTTTTTTTTTTTTTTTTTTTTTCCCTGTTATGTTCTATTTTATATATAATTTTTTCCATATATATTATATATTATATATATATTATATATAACATTCAAAAATTATTTAATTTTTATTAATTAAATTTTAGTTAAATCAATTAATTACATTTAGTTATTTTTATTCTAGTTAATTATTTAATATATTCAAAATGGTATATTATAATACGCTTAAAAACTACTTCAAATATACTCATCTTCGTTGAGAGAAGTAGATTTTTTAATAATAGTTTTCAAACTTATAACAAATAATATATTTTTTTAAAACCAGTATAACAAAAAAGATAAAATTTATGTAATTAAATACCCAATAATAAATGTCTTTAAATATTAACGCTTGATAGTTAATTAAACTGTAATATTTCAGTTGGGACTTAAATATATGTAATTATAACAATAGTTATTGCAATTTATTTAGATATATAGATATTACACATATCATTATATTGCCTTTATAGAATGCTAACACGGCACGAAAAGTTTATATGCTAATCAATCATTATTGTAACTCCTATAAAAGTTTAATAGTGCAATTGTGGTACCAATTAATTTAATGTAGCTCTTACATCCCGATTCTGATTAAAAATATGTGATTGTTTGTTGGAAACTTTAAACATTGGTTTTTCCGTTAGTCAATAAATAATTGTGAGTTATTTGCAACGAGTTTAAAACATTATACAGTTTCCTTTCAAATAGCTAATTATTTATATAGTCAAAAATGTCCATTCATTAAGCATGAAAGTAATTTCCTTTATCCTTAAACAAACTTTCTTTTATCCTTAAAAAAGGAGTTTTCAAACGAAAATTTTGTTTTAGTTATGGAGTTGAGGCAAACAAAATATTTATTTAAAACCAGTTTTTTTACTCCTTGTATAATAAACGTTGAAGTAAATCTTTCATTTCAAATCTATAAATTCTTCCCTAAGAAAGGAAATTCAATATAAATATTTAGTTAATTAATCTAAATATTTTTAAATATATTATTTCGATAGAGTAAACAATATTTGAAGGAAACAATGGATGTTGGATTTTAAATATAATTTTTTGATTTAATACGTTCACGTTTTTAATTGTCAATACATAAAAAAGATGTTTTTTGATGATGTCTTTTCTTTCATAAGAAATTAAATTTACTAAATACTTTTGCAGAAAAACAAAATGGATCTCTCTTTCACTTATGAGATTACTGAGCTTTGTTAATTTTTAATTAACTCATTGAAAGTTAAAATAAATAATCATTAAGGTTGTGACTAATATTTTTTTTGTTTAAAAATCAGAATTTTGTACGATAATATTTATTCAAAACAAATTTTAAAAATCACATTTATCAAAATATAACCTTAGTTTAGGATTTTAATTGTGTATTTTAATGACAAAAAGTGATTTCTGTGTTTATGCCAAGTATTTATGCATTATCATTACGTATTATAACCCAAGTATATTTTATTCCAAAGATTTATAAAGCAATTGATGTTGGTGTTGACAAACGTTAAATTCGATTCGAAATATGGATGATTCTTAAATCTCTTTAGCCAAACTAAGTAGGATAATCAGTCTGCTCCGTAAATTTCCAATTTCAAAGTAAATTGCGAAGTGGTTTACTTTAGAGCAAATGTAAAGTCCAAGAAATTATTATGCGGGAAAATACTGCATATGAGAATATGGTTGTTAAAAATTATATTGTCTTATCAGAAGTTTAAGTCCCATAACGTAACACAAACCCAGTTAGAAGTATATTATATGTGTGCAAAAAATCCTTAAAAAAAGAGTTTTAAAAAGCAATACTTGCTGCTTATTGTAAAAAAGTTCATTTTATCTTGTAATAACTGCGATAAATTTGTGAAGCTATTTCTAAAATGCAAACTGATATGTATATAAAATTATAAATGCTAACTTTACGCGATGGTAAAACTAATGAAAATGAGAAAATAAGTCTTTAAGTAACACAAAATTACATTTGAAGTCGCAAAGTCATTTGTGGATGATGAAAAGAGTACACAAATATAAAGATGAAAACAAAATTTATTTTTCACAATCATATGAAGACCTGATTGGGAGTTATAATAAGGTGGAAATATCAGGACCCACTAATACAATGTAAAATCTCCCAGTACGGTATACAATTTTACCTCTAGACTCTACGTCCGTCTCAGAACCAACACAAAGTAAACATAGAAATGATAACAGATGATTTTTTAAATATCAATGCATCTTTATTATTCAAGAAATATTGTAAGTGCATAGGAGATATTTGTACTATTTCTGTACTCTCTTCAAGTAAATTCATCTAAGGAATTTATTTTGAAGATTTTGAAGAGGAGTATAAAACTGATATCAACTAATTATATTCTTAACTGGAGACTTAGTTCATATGAAAAGGATTTGTATTATGAGATAATTATTTTTTATAAATAATTTCATGTACTTTGCCCTAAATTATTTATCATATTTTTATTCACGAAACACCCATTCACAAAACACAGATAAAATTCGAAAGCTCTAAAAACTACCAAGGACGAAAAAAAATAGTCCATCCTCTATATCTCCTTAGAGATGAGCATAATATTTTCACAACCTTTTTAGAAAAAATATTATTTTGTTGATAAATACAATGCATTTTTGGAATCAATGTCAACGTTTTGTTCAGAGATGAAGTTTTCTTATACTATGTCGAACTGAAATTTCTGCTATATTCCTGACTGATACATATTGAATGAAACTAAATCTTAAATTGCTCGTTTCTAGGAAACATTTCTAAAAGAAATCAATTCTGTTTCAATTCACATTACCTAGCAGCAGTTTAAATAACAAGATGGTTTGCTAATAACTCCTTATGTCTCTGTAAAGCAAACGAAGTAAGAAGAAAAAAGAAAATCAACTCAATCAAGAAATTTAGTTTGAAAAACCAAATATTTCTTAACGCCGTCTACGCTTGAAACCAGAAAAATTGTATTTGTATTTGGGAACAGTTTGTGTTAAAACTGTGTGATCAAAGGTATATATATATATATAATATTTCTTTTTCAAATAAAACACCTCTCCAGTATTAATAATTACATTCCTGGTGTGACGTGTTATGTGCGTCCCCCCCCCTTGAGACATCTGGGACTTGCTTCCCACGGCCGGGTCAGTTTCAGAAGAATGATGACCACACGTGCAAAACCACCTGCAGTCGCTAATATACTGCGACGGACGTGTCTTAATTAGCCCCTGCAACCTTTGACCCTAGGGAAGCATTTCGCCACCACCGGATGTGGGGGTGAAAGGGGACGCGCGGACGTCGGTCAACCGCACAGAGACAGAGAAGGGCGAAAACTTCGCATGGAACGGACACCAACAAGATCCCTCCCTCACAAAATTATTTTGGACTCTAAAATCATCTCATAGTGAAAACTTGTATATTAATGTAAATAATAGCTGTGACAATTAAACTAAATTATTATATTTCAAACACGCTACCATTATTGAATCAAACGTCACACTGGTGATCAGGGACGGCCAATAAATCAATCTCAAAGGGAATATCTGCCAATAGCTTCTGTAAATCATAAATAAAAAAAAGTACCTGATAAAACATACTAGACTTTCTTCAGTAACGATGCCAAAGTAGCAATCTAGTTTTTTTAGGTAAATATTGTAGTTTTTCTGAAATTAGCTGTATAATTAGGGTGTGTTTATGCATTCTTAGTTTCGGAATTTTAATAACCTAGACGTATATTATATACGCCTAGCATATGGAGTATATTGCCCCACTTAATTTGCCATATAAGTCAATCGCGAAAAGAGCTGATATTACAAATGAATCCGATGTACACGAAAGTTAGCCATCTCTGTTTTAGATAGTAGCATATCAGTAAATTTAACAGTTTTGTTTATTTCAGGTGAAACTTGTTCATTATAAGTGCTTTGTGTTTCGTTTGCTATATAATGACAAATTGATTTTAAAAGGAAATGATTAAAATTGAGTCGAAAAGGTTAAAAAATGCGTATTTACACGTGTTTTTAAAAAAAATTGAAATACATGTAATAATAGGGGAAATCACAAATCTTATAACAATACGAATATATATTACTTGGGTATTTTTTTCAACTTGAAAGTGGGTATTAAATTTATGAAATCTGTAATTAAACGTGATACATACAGCACGTGAAACGCTGCAGTTTACTTGAATCATAACTGGGGCAGTTATCATTCTATTATAAAAAAATCTTTTTCTAAAATAATACGAACACTGACTTCCAGAGTAAGGTTTTCCATTGTGTTGCAAATGATTTTCGAATAAACGAAATCTTTCGAAATAACGAGTATCTTACGACAGTGCCATTTCTCAAATAAGCATGTTTCTTGGAGGATTTTAAACTTACAGTTTTCGGAAATTGTTAAATATTTCTTGCATATACAAATAAATTTTTAACTTTACTCGATAACTTTCTAACTTAATAAATTTGTCAGCGGTCACCAAAAACATAATAAGCCACATATTTTATACAACTTTCATATTTTCAAGGGAAAGTGTTTGCTATTTTAATTATGACATTCAACTGGTATAAATTATTTGATACAAATAATAAATACCATGAAAATAACCATACTATAAAATAAAAAAATATAAAAAAATATTGATTATAAAAAATATTGATATAAAAAAGTATTGATTTTTTTGTTTCCTTATAATCGATTTAAATGAAAACATATATTTACTGTAGTTATATAAATATATTGCAAACGCATATTGACGTTACCTTATTAATTTAATCACCAATTATTACACATAAGTATGTCACAGATTTTATAAATAACTCAGTTACTCCATTAACCTTGAATGTGAATACTACAAATACGTAATAATTGCAAGTGGTTTGAGAAAATGTTCAAACAGAAAATAAGTAATGAAAATAAACACACATTTTTAAGTAATTAATTAATAGTTAATTAATACTTGAAAACTAATAACAATGAATTGAAATTCGAAACCTAATTAAACAAAAGTTTATTAGCAAAAGAAATCTTTGAAAAATCAATCAGAAATAAATGCATTTTCATTTCATGAAATACGAATTAATTTTCCCCCAGAGAAACACATTTACACTAGTACAAATCATCAATTCCAAAAAATAACAAACATTCAAAGTACTAATGACGAAGCTTAAAATAAACCTCAAATGTAAAAGTTTCTAATGTGCTGCTTAAAGCACGTAAAATTCAATTTACGGAAACAAGTTCCACTGAATTCCTTTTCATTCATTATCATTCTTTTCAGAAAAAATTAGCATCAATAAATCCTTAATCCTTTGAGATTTTAGTTAATGAAAATTGCTTAGAGACGTAAAGATATATTTACACACCAATTTCATCCACTAATTGAAAGTAATTATCACTTGGAAGACGTATTTTTAAATCTCTAAATAGAATTCTTGATTCAATAATTGCTCCATTTTTTATTTCAAATAATTCCCAACTTCTTTCATTTTCTTTAGATTGCTTTATACCTTATTTTACTGCAAGTTTTATTGAATTTTAGAAACTTATTCATTGCATATATGAGCATATTTTCGTTTGATATCTTTACTCGTACTTGGTTTTCAATTACGAAATTATGTATTTTTATTTCTGTTGACGTAATTCTAGACGCAATGTTTTTCTTCCTGAAAAATTTATTCAAAATTTACTCACGTTGTTTATTTTACTTTTATTTAAATAAATGAACGAATTAAAATGAGACTTCAGATTCTCTAGTCTAATAATAATTATCTGATTCGATTTCTTAAACTGCTATAATAGCTTTCCCAAAAATTATGAAATGGACAAAACTAGATTTAAAAGAGTCTAAAATATGAAATGAAATGTCCCTATTTTACCTTAAAGACTTTACAACATTGATAATTTGATATCAATTATGAGAATTTTCACCATTAACATGGTGTTTTTGCACAATTGTTTTAACTAGTTTATTTTCTTAGAATCACATAAAATATTAATTTAGAAAGATTATTTATAATGTAAGAATTTGAAATCTGATTGTATCTAATAGTCAAAAATGTAAAGAACATTTAATAAATCAATTTTTAGTTTTAATGAATTTGTAAGTATTTTTGTAAATGATCCGGCTGTAGAGGCCGCATGAAAACATTCTTAAAGTAGTAAAGCCAAATAAATCTATTTAAAAATCTAGATTCAGTTTTATTCAACTACGCTTTGTAAAGTTGCTTTTATCGTCATACATTTGATATTTATTTATAATCACGAGGAAATTATAAACAACCTTCTTAAAGATTATAAATGACGTCTTTAATTAAAAATCAAATCTATTTGAAAGAAAATAATAATTATAAATAAATGAAATTACACATGTAAAGCTACAACATCCAATTGAAAATATTCATATAATTTAATTATTGTTTAACAATAATCATTTTAATGTTTTTATAACTTGAAGAAAGGCAAAAATTAAAGAAAATACACAGTGTAATTGCTTATTTTCATCATGAGTAGGTTAGTATTAACCCCTTAATTAATCACTTTTTTTGCCCAAAATGCTCCAAAAAAGATACATTTTTATTCCAAATAATAACTAAGCATATAATACTTAAAAAAAGGCGAAAATGCAAAAAAAAATAATTTTTATTTTCCGGTTTTTTTTTAAAGTTTTTACACTATTCTTATTTTATAATTGTTGAATCCCAATCCCCTATATGTTTACGTTTTTTTATATTCTGCATGCAATAAGAATATTTCATATATCTGATAAGAATTTATCTCCAAATTACAAGAAAATTTAATCTTCGTACCTCTTTTCCAATCGTTTGAGGATTTTGTGTGTGCGTGTGTGTATGTGCATGTGTGCATGCATACACAATTAGAAGTATGGTGTTTAATACTGAGTTTTACTTTACAATGTAGACAAAGATCATATCGGTTTTTTTTTTGATTATCTTTCCATTTTAATTTCTTCTCAAGCAACAAATTACACATTGCTTTACCGATCCTTGTTCTTTATGGAATATTTTGAAGAATCTTCTGCCTTTAATGAAATATTCCAGCCTTCATCACTAAGAAAATACCACATGAGAAGTATTTCAGAGTACCATAGACAAACTGCATCTCTTAAAAAAACGTTAATACTAATAATCTCACCAAAAGGATTAAAAATATGTGCAAATCAAAGATAGAAAGAAGAAGTTATTAGTACCGGTACAGCGTACTGGCAAACCGTTTGTTACCGTCTTTCGGTAGCCCGTGCGGTGTACGGGAAAATCAGTTAAGCGGTTAAGGGACTTAGTATTAAGGGATCAATACTTATGTCATTTAAACAGTTTCTGGAAATAGTCTTATATATATTGCAATATATTCAAATACCAACAGATTATGTTGGTGAGTATTTTTGAAGAAATCCATAAATAAATCCAAAAGCGAATAGTGACAATCAAAATAAAAAATAATTTTATGGAATTTTTTTTGTTTAAATCCAATTTCTAATATAAATGACATCAATTAACAAAACTTGATTTATTCAATTTTCCCCAATTTAACTCATTTTATATTTACTCTAACAGTTATTAAGTAAATTATCAAACTTGTGAAATAAGTAATGATCCCATATTTAATAAATATTCCATTAATGTATAATTCAAAAAAAATCCCCTACTTTTCACTTGCGTTTTCGATTTTTAATGGACAGAAAAAATTATCTTCCCCTTAAGGAATCCAACCACGTTCGGAACGTGATTTTGAAGAAAAAAAGTATGAATGAAGAATTATTTTGATGTTTAGTGTCACATGAATTAGAACACACATATAAAACTATTTTAAGAATGTTATTGCAATACAAAAGTTATTTAAATGCAATTCCTTGCCAAAAAATGAAGAACGAATTTCAAAATATTCACGTTTTATGAAAAATATTTCTATAGTAATAACATTTCTATAGTAATAATCTCTTTATAGGATTTTTGAAAAACATAATTTAAAAGTGGGTTTATTCATATATTAATACATCAGTGCACAGAGAAATTTTAACAAGAAATACCGGTTATTATTTCAACTGATAATAACTCTGAAAATACAGTGTATTTTTTAAATATTCCAAATTCAGGCTCTATAGAAAGATCTTAGTATAATAAGTAAAGTATTATTATTATAGAACTGTTTTTCCTAAAGGGATAGGAAGTTTTAAATATATGCCAATATTTCTTCCTTTTTTGCAAAAAAAAATTGAATTTAAATAATTTTTGTTGTAATAATCTATATACATATATATAAATGGATGTTTGTATATATGAAATCGCTTCACTCCTACACCGTTCAATCGATCACTGTCAACAGTGGCATGTATATGTATTTTTGTGGAGAAAGTTTTTGTGCTATCCTCTTTGTTGCAGCTCTTCACCAGGTGGGGCTACAGTAAAGCAAATTTCGCACTGTTCAATCAATGACCAAGTTGCTAACGTGGCCATAAAAAACTATGCTAACTTGGCTCTGTCACCAACATCTCGCTATGTTTCAGTTGTATCGCCTTTATAACGTAAGGAATGGCGTTGTTTGCGAATATTATAATTTTAACATAAAATAAATACAACAGAAAGTAATATTAACGTTTTACACATCCAGATATAAATTTTTCACACTATTTTAAGCTAAGAGTCCATTACACAAAATTTGTAACAATGTATTATTTTTGCTGAGCAGAGATTAGCTTAGGAAGGTGTCTTCAAAAATCGATCCACAAGAGAGTTATGGAGTGTTATAAATAAAAAAGTCCTTTTTATCAGCTATTAGACCTTCAGATTTTAAATTTAACAAATATGGTTTTTTATTCAGCTGAGATATGCAAAAAGCTTTTTTTTAGTTTAATTCGCAATTAACATAAAATTAACTCATTAAAAACTACTTTATACTTCAATCTGTATTGTTTAATTTTTCAATTCACCCGTGAGAAGAACGAGTATACCAGTTAGTAATTCTCTATGTGTATTCTAAATAAGGTAGCACTGAATACAAAAAAAAAATATTCCTTTATGTATTTATCAAAATATAGGTTCCGAAAAGAGTCGAATTCGGATAAAAAATTACTTTAATTTAAAAAAGAGAAAAAATTATTATTCTTTTCATAAACACATTATTAATTAATTTATTAGTGCATGTTATCAATGACATATCATTTTTACTAGAAGTATTACATTTAAATTGCTTTTTAATGTCTTTTAAAAACTTATAATTAATCAGGATCGCAATGCACATATTGAAGTACATTCATTTTTAATGCTTTAATTTAAATTATTATTTAAGTATTTATTCAAATATTGTTGCATATTATTTATTTAAATCTTCTCACGATCTTAAAAACTTTACAAAAAAGTGTGTTTCGAAGCATATTTAGCTTCAAAATCCTTATGTATGCACACAATTTTTCTTCAAAGCATTTTGTTTAAATATAATAATGAAAAATGTTTGTAAAACATAGTGTTTGATCATTAATACAGGAATCAATGTTTACTACGTATGATGTAAATTTCAAAAAAAAAAAAAAAAACAGGCTTTAAGACGTTTCAAATGATTTCTTAAGAAAATTATTTCAATGCACTTAACCCATTCACTGTCAGGCATATTTAGAGCGTCTTGCCCTAGGTGCCACATGGAATTTTAAAAAATATAATAATATTAAGTTACTGATATGATATTGAAATGGCATGTAACAGTACTCTTTATTGAAAATAAACATTACGAGATAACTCGTAGCTGGCTTCACTGAATAAGATTCCTGTGCAGAGTGCCACTTACGAGTTACCTCGTAGTGATTTTTTTTTCAATAAATATCTTCATTTACAAAGATTTTTTTTCGTTTTGTTTGATTTACTAGCTCGTCACCTAATTTCATCTGGCGACAGTAAAATGTGTAATGTTATGTCAGATTTTCTTTCAGATGTGTAATGATCTTCACTGGAAAAAACATATAAGACGATGATAGTTATAAAGAGTTCTAAAGTATTAAAATTTGACCGAAAAGTAATAATTTGCAGACCTCAGAAAATCCACCCGTTGGTACAAGAAAACAGTTCCATCCTACTTTGAAATCTTCCTACATAATGCATACATGCTCTATAAACAGTGACATCGAGGGAATAAAAATTTGAGGACGCGTTATTTTAGGGAACTAGCTATTATGCATTTATATGATGGCCACTGCAGCAATGCAGGAGAGAGAAGCGACTATAATACAGATACTACTTTGATTTTAATACTTAGAACATCATCCTACCATAGAAAAGAAAAAATGCCTACAAATCCATGTCGAATATGTACAAAGCAAGAAGAAAGTATTGAGCCTATGTATTTTGGTCAAGTGTGTCCCAACAACCCATCATTTTGCGTTGATTTTTGTTTTAAAGCTCATCATACTCAACAACAACATTTTTTTAAAAAATTTTGGAATATATTCATATATGTATAATTATTAAGTTATAATCTAACTGTCTAAGTTATAATTTTAATAATAAAAATTAGTAATTAATATAAATTTTTCACAATATAAATTTTTCATTCATCCTTTTTAATATTTCCTAACTCAAATGAAGAAATATAATTAATTGTAGAACACGCTAAAAGATATCTCGTAGTTGGCAGTATCAAAGGGTTAAGTGAAGGATTCCATTTTTAAACCAATTCCAAGAAAAATGAAATTCGAATTTATTCTAAAATAAAAAAAATTCAATCATCTTGAATTTATTATAAACAATAGTAAATTTTGAGAATTTATAAAATTTCAATATAAATTTTTGATAATTCAGTTATTTATTAAAACATTTTTTTCTTGAGCACAAAAACACAATTTAATAACAAGATATATTTCACAAGCATCATCTTTATGGTCTACACTAAATTGTGAGATGAGTTACACTACTAAGCTTAGTACCAATTTCCGAACATAAACTCTCCTCTCATTACATGACCAGAGAAATCCAATTATTTAACAATCATTAATTATTTTTCCACGCGAGAGTCTCTCGGGAAATCAATGGTAAAATTTACAAGCGACTCGTTTATTAAACCATGAACCAACAGCTTTTTCACCAGCCAGTTGGCCATTAAAGAAAAATATTTTAAAACACCTAAGATTAGTCAAATATTTCGGTAATTTGGCAACACTAGTTGAGGTCAGTATACCATAATAACTCCAGGAACTGAAAAAGGAATTAGTGATGGTGAATATATGGATTTTCCAAAATTGTTTGATATTTCTGCATTATTTAATATTGAACAACTATCTTCTGCAGAATATAATAATGAAAGTATTTTTTTTATTTCCCCAAAAAGCAGGCAAAAGAGATAGTTGCGTAAATATTCTCTTTCCAGAAAATCCGAAATATATATTTTCCGGCATAAAGCAGGTGAGGCAAGGGATAATTATTGGAAGTAATAGATGAATTAGATCGTTCGTCAAAAATATTTAACTTTTACCTATTGATTATGAAAAAACTGAGAGATATGTTAGATTCAAGACTTAATGCCTTTATACAGCACACATAAAAAAATAAATGGCTTTATTCTGTTTCTGATTTTTAATACAAACCATTGATTGGTTTATCAGAAAATTCCGTGGTCTTAATGTGATATGTGACGTTCGGAGTTAGTTGATTTGCAGCTTATTACATCCAAAATCCTTTTAAAAATATGTATGGGTTTTATAAATACAAATGATTGCATTTTTAAATTGCAACTATAACAAACTTTAACATTTTTCTGTTTATTTAATACTTTTCATTCATTAAAAGCTCATATTTATTCTTTGACCTCTTACGAAGACAATCTTCAGTGATATATTTTATTTATCATTAGATATTTTTATTATTATGCTACTATGTAAGCCCTTAAAAAATAAAGAAATGTAAGTTTACTTTCGTTTAGATAATTTTTATTAATGTTCTATTTGTCATTATTCTACGATGACTTATACATAATAATTCTTATTACAAGTAAATATAAAAAATAACTCAATATATCACACATCTTACCATTGCATATATTATATACATTAGAAAGTTAAAACGTTTCTTTTAAATTTCTTTTTGTAATTGTGAAATATTTTAATTATTTCAAGGAAATATTTTTTTAAAATCAAGTTAAAATGTTTTTAACTGTTTCATTTTTGTATCATACACATTATTATTATCATATATTTATTTTTTTCAGACTTATTCGTTTATTTATTTTTACATTTTAGTGAATAAAAATTAAAAGAATGTATCTATATTCAAGCAATATTTTTCTAGTGAAATAAAGTTGAGCTCCTTATTTTAAAATATATTATGAAACAATATCAAACACAAATAAATAAAATGGATTTTTAAAAGTATAGGACCAATTAAAAATGGTTTTACTTTATATTATTACATATTCATTTAACTCGAGTATTTTTCAAAAGTAGCTTGATAAATTTTATGTAAATAAGAAGAATAGTGTTTTAAAGGTCTAGTCATATTTTTATGCCTATAAATGAATTCATAATCATTTTAATACATCGAAATTATAAATTTAATTGAATAAATATAATTCCATAAATAAATTAATGCCATAAATAAGTTGATGCCATAAATAAATTATAATGTCTTTTCAACAATAAACTAATTATAATGAAACACAGAAACGTACTTCCTTTTAAATGTTAGTCAACTTTCTCATAGCATTAGAATATGTGCGGAATGAGCACATAAATTTTTCATGCAATATTTTGATGAAAAACAAGAAATACAATAATAGCAAGAGAAAATTAGAACTAAATATTGAAAAAATATAAACAGCTTTTTCTCTCTCAACTTTCTCTATTTATAGCAACAATAACAAAAGACATACCATTGCTGTAAATAATTATTACAGTCATATTGACATTCGAAATTCTTAGCTCTTCCTTTCAATTGAATTTTTTTTTTTTTTTTTGAAATTTTTCATTGAGTAAACTTCCTTTTTCTCTTCATCAATGAAAACTATGAAATATTTATTTATGCCTAATTTTTCTATTGAAGAATGATGATATCATAAGCTTTCCAAATACTATTAGATGTTTTGAAACCATTTAGAAAATTTCAATATGTGGCTTCAGAGTTGAATGTTATTTTTCTATATTCGAATATGTAGTTGCATATGCATGATTTGAATTGATTATATAACAATACAAGGTGCACTGAATATATTCATACTTCATGATAAACAACTCACTGATGTAGAATTTTACCTCAAGGAAATATGCAAATTCCAATGTCTTGTTTTTACAGACGTAAATAAAGTTGTTCAAAATACACATATTATATATTTCCACCATTCCGTCAGAATTTGCATACGTAGTTGTTGCTTAGGTTTTCTGGATGGGAACAAGATAGTAGAGCTACTTCAATAAAATTGAATAGAAATTCATTCTTTGGGCTTAATTCAAAAGAAAAAGAACTGTATCTTGAATTTCATTCTTTTATCAGAACGTCATCAAATTTTGACACTTCTTGTTATGGTATTGGTATAGCTACTGGTCACTTAGTTAAACGATCCACAATAACAAGTATATTGATTTTCTCTCCATGCTTGTTTCCGGTACATTCTCTTTGCGCCTTAAATATAAATATACAATTCTGATAAACATTTCGCTTTTGCTTTTTTATTAAAATTTGACTGTTATTTTTAAGTTTTGATTTCTTTTTTTTTATTGATTATTTGAATATACTCTTAATTTGTGAATACAATTATCATTAGATTTGGAACTTTTGTATTAAATTAGTGTGTGTAAGTTATTTTTTCTGGCAGGTGTTATTCCAGTCATTTAATTTTTATAACTTAATTTCAGTTTAATGTTACAATATTGTACTATATTTTGAATATATTTTTCATTATTTCAGCAAGAACATTTTTGTAATTATTGTTTTCTATCTCTTGATTAATATTTAAGATTTAACCGAACGTAATATGTATTCTAATATTTTATGTGCTCCTATAATTTGATTCAATGAATTATACTCTTTTGAATGAAATTTCCCTGATTATAAATAATGATGCTGTAATTCATCTGTCACATATCTAAAATTTATTATTAAGTTATTTGCGAGTTTAGTTCTCATTATGATTTCAGAGACTGGCAATTAGGTTAGCTTCTCTGTCAATTACCAATGATACATTATAATGATGTGTGCATAAAAGTCAATAATTCACCATTAATTATTGTTAGGATAATTATTTTTCTTACATTTTACCCATTGACAACTATTAGCATCTTTGATAGCATCCACTCAGTTATATTTAAATAATTTTGCATCTTCTGCTATTATGCGAAATTTTTATAATAGGACACATTGATGCACAGGGGAGAGTATGAATAATGGGTATATGAAAAGATTTTGATATATACTGCTAATATTCAAAATTTAATTAACATAATATATAAGTAAATGCAAGGATTTTCTGGAATAAATATTACGTAATGGATTACAATTATTAAAATGGACAATGAATCAGCAATAATAAGGAAATTGTAAGCAATAATTTATGTATAAATACATCACAGAAAATATTGAACAATTAATTAAATAGTAAGTTTAGTTGTAGTAAATGTGAAAAGCGTAGACGTGAAATATGTACTGTGATAAAGGAAGACAATGTAAGAGAAAATTCTAAGTTTACTTTCTGTAAAACTCTTAAATGGGCTTATTTAATGACTTGTAATCAATGTCAATTGAAATTTATTGGACAAAATTTTAGCTTTGTTAATGTGAGAACTAATTCGCAAGGTTCTGACGTTAAAAATCTTATTAGAAATCAAATAATACCAAAATTATACATTTTAATTTACATGGTTTCAAAGATCTAGAACTTACACGTGCTAATTTTATTTGCTAATACAGTAAAATTTGTTTTTGTGCGGTAGATAGGGACCGCATAAAAAATAAATGCACAAAACATATTTGTAAATTTCATAAATTCTCACATATTGGCAACTTTATGGAAATACTTTTCAATTTTTTTTTATGCGGTGGAAAGGACCGGATAAAAAAGTCGCACTTAGGAAATACGCCAATTAATTACGAAATTTATGAGAAAGTACTTCCATAACAAAGTAAATAATTAAATTACACATGGAAATATTTTTTAAATATTTAGTTTCTCACTGTATACATGCAGATGTTTTCAAAATACACATACATAATTCACTGCTACTCATCGTAATCAACGAGCTCATGTTCTTGTGATGAGTAAGTTCAAAATCACTTTCGTCATTTGAAGATACAAGTTCAGTTGATTTTTTTTGACATCATAAAGTAAGAGATAAGTTTTTGCAACTTACAAGTTTGTCCGTCTGCATAATCTATCAAATTATTGATAATGTCACTGTTATTGAAAGTTTGATCTTAATTCAAGCGCTGGCTGTTGGAGAGTTGAGAGAAAGCAACTGAACGCGCATTGTCGGGAGACTGTTTATAACAAATGAACAGTGTCTTGAAGTGTATATATGCACTTTACAGTGGCGTAACGTACACCCCTCCGCAACTCCTGCTTCGCAGGGAGGGGGAACTCAAGGTCTGAATAACACCAAGTACGTATTTACCTATTTTATAAAATATTAAAGGCAAAGTTTGTCTTTGCAGGGGGGCCCCTAATATTCTCCAATCATCGCTGGTACATTAATAGAAAACATTGGAGTGGCGCAAAAGCCGTTAAAATTCATATACCGCTAAAAAAGCTCGCACAAAAATAAAATCGCACAAAAAAGGACCACACAAAAAAAACAGGTTTTACTGTACTAAAGAAATACAATGGTAGGAATATTATTTTATCAAGATTACTATAATACTGTTAGTCTTTTCAGTACAAATGTAATATTTTAAAATATGAACTTTACAAACTAGTGTGAAAAATAGTTTTAAAGAATTTCACAGTAATGGCGATTTTAATAAGACCTTAATAAACGAATAACTGAGGGATATAAGTTAAAAGAAAGTGCAGAATGAGAATATTAAAGATACTGTTTTTGAAATTTGTCCAATTTTTGAAAAAAAAAATACTTTAATATTATGCAAATCAAGTATTATAGGTTTGATCCCGATACAAAAAAAGAATTATGTAGTAAAGAACATACGGATTAAATAAAAAAAACTCACGGTATACATATTATATAATAATTGTATATGAATATTTAAAGCAAACATTAAGGTATTCGACAGCTTGCGACAATCTTTTTTTTAAAAAAAAATGAAGATATGGGGATTTTTGGTGTTTTTAGATTTGCTTAGTGCATTTTATGAAAAATATGCTAAAATTAAGAAGATAAAAATAAATTATTATTACTAAACTAGGAAAAAATGAGTAAAAATTGACAAAAAATAACACAAACGTGGCCCATTTAGTACCAAAAGTTTATGAACAAATTTTCCATTTTTCAGTTCTGATGTGTTGCTATGTTATTCATTTTTGAAATGACCTTCAGGATAAGAGATATTTTAGTTTTTACAAAAACAAGAGTACTTTATCTAAGTCATTATATAAAACTGCTTTTTAAAACAGTTATTATATTCACATAATGGACTGTAAATTTTTTTTAATAAAACAGTGATTGATGAATCTGATGGTTAAAACACTTCTACTATTATACAGAACATACACATAAAATTTCAGTTCATAATTTTGAAAATTTATTTAGCAATCTCTGGCCCCGTTTGAATATTTTCAAAAAAACACATTTCGAGCAAAACGTATTTTAAAGCATGACATCTTGCTTAAAGTAATGGTATCTGCTCTTAGTAAAGCACTTGTAGTTTTCGTTCTAGTGAACAAAAAGTAAAAAACTTAGTACTTTTATAAAGCTAATAAAATGACCCATAAAAAAATCATAAGAAAATGTGTCAGTTTTTGGCAAAATTCACAATTTTAGGGTAGTCGGCTACCTTAATGTAGTAATACCTCGACTTACACTACTCTGACTTACTCGAATTCGGAATTAATAATGAATGGAGGTTTTTCAAATCTAGTCAATTCGACTTTTTTCTCCCCTCCATCGCTGAAACTCAGACGAAATCAGTGCCAGAGCCTGATGAAATTTGTAATGCGACTGAGAAACTGCCGATCTTGCCAGGTAAATAAATTTAAAAGTAGACTGTGATGATATTCAAGAACTGATGACGGAATTTTATGAGCTCATAGAGATGCAGAAGCAAATGCAAGACTTTGAGGAACTGAAATCTTAAGTCCCAGTTCAATCGGAAGATTGAACGACGGTTGGGAATTTGACATAAGACCTCAATTTAATTGAAAAAGTTTTATAAATTTTAGTAAATACTGATTCTATCAAATATCATATTATTTTAACCAAAGCGAGGAATAAGAAAATTATTAGCATGCTAAGCAGAAATTTTGCGGTTCGAAATTAGTTTGATTTTATGAAACCTTTTTGATACATCAAAAGAACTACTGTTTGCGATTTGGTATTTGTGTTATCTAAGAATTTATTAAACACTTTTGTTTCCAAAATTATTATTTTCTTTCATCTCCAACCTCAATTAAAAATAATTTATATACATATTTATAAGCAAATTATACCCTGGCTTACACGAATTGGACTTCAGTAGTTATTATCAGTCTCACCTACCGCATAAGTTTGAAGTTATTACTGTATGTCAATAAATTTTATTATTCAACAGAATATTGTGCTACATTATACCTGAATGATTTCTATAATAATACTGATTTTTCAGTTTTTTTAAAACACATGTCTATATTTTAAAGAAAAAAATATATATTATTTTAAAATCTCTTAAATATAAAATATTGGTAGATGCATATCAAATTAAAGCAAACCAAAAGGATTGAAGAATTAGCAGCGATTTTTAAATTAATATCTCCACAATGTTGTTATAGAGCTTAATATCGTAAAAGGTGACAAATTGAAAAATGCTGTGAGTAAATGCATTGGTTATATACTTAGGATTTTTTTTTTATCAAAATGCGGATATCAAACATTTTTAGCCCAAAAGAATTTTACATTGTATTATAAATATACAAAAATAGTATACTTCTGGAATTATACAAATAATTTTATAAAATTACTTTTCAGCTAAATAAACATAACTAAGTTACTGATTATAGTATGCAACAGACAATTTTACTGCAGTTAATGTTGATAAAGCAACGGGGAACTATGCTATAATTTATAAACACTGATAGTTTATTGTTTATAAACTTTTTCAGAATTATGCAGATACCTCTAAATCTTCAGTAGGTTATACAAATAATACCCTCATTTCAGCATTGATAAAAGCCATGTGAGTTAACATTAATACTTTTATGTATTTGCATATGTACTTAACACCTAAATTTCACACAAGTTCAACTAATTTCCAAACAGCTATACTAATAGATTTAATACTTACATTAACAAACCAAGGAAAATGCTTCCAGATTTTGTACATAGAAACAGTTTTAAGTAAGCTTAATATTACAATTATTTATAACAGAAAAAGCAATTTTCATGTTATCCAGAGTGACCTATTGCATGTATTTTTCAACCTCTTACATTTTTCAATTCAATGCAAATATAACTGAAAACTATTAAGTTGAATGAAACAGCTTTTGAAAAAGACGAGTTTAAACCCTTAAATGTATATTTTTTTATTTTAATTTATAAAGAATAGTTTTTTTTGTAAAAATGTAATCTTATAAGAAAATAAACTTTAAAAAAAATCCTGGCAATAATATTGAGTATTTATTTCTAAAAAAGTTGTATGAAGACGTTTAGCAACATAGATTATTTCCCATAAATCTGGTATTTATCCAATAATATTTTTAAATGATACATTATACATTCATAGCTTACCTGATAAATTGATTGCATTGATAGCTTTTATCTGTTAGATAAATTACTCCTTTATGGGAAACTCGAAAATAGAAAATATCTCTCCAAGTACACTGAATTTTGTCACCAATCACATTAAAATATCAGCAAAAATATAACGTACACGCCAGGAGTAATGTCTTTTTTCTTTCACACTTGATTTATTGCTTATGGTTACCAACGTGCGTTCGGTCATGCACACACTCAGGTTTTTAAATAAAACTAAGTGGAATTGTGTGCAATGTAGACAATTGGTAATTGTATACATTTAAGGGTTAAAGTATAGCTAAAATGTGTCTTAAAATGTTTTGCCTCTTCAATTAAAAAACGCTGAATAACTGCATTTTGGAGAGAGAAAATATATTTTACATCTCGTTGATGCCTTAGCATTATCATATAAGATGAATATTTGATATAATTGAAAGCAGTATTTCCGGTGTACGTTAATATAACATTATTTGCTTTTTCAATATAATATTTCTACTGAAAACATTGATTATCACTCATTAAGTAAATTTATAATTTCAAAACTGAGATCTTGATTTCTATTTTACATCTTTAAAGAAATACTTTACATAGCATCGAATTTTTAACAGCAGAATGCTCATTTCCAGCGACCCAGGATCGTTTCCGGTCGATGCATTTAATGTTTTTTGTGGTATATTTAAACTATTCTTATATCAATAGACATCAGGCATGAGAAACCCTTGTAAGAGATTTTTTCGATGGTTTTAATGGTACAACACTCATCTTCCCAAAGAATAAATATAGTATCCGTTCGATTCGAAGTTATCCGTTAGTATTTATATATTTATATAATCACTGTTATTTATTTGTTTATTTTCAATTAGATGTGAAAATCTCGAAGATATGTAAGCCTTCGCAGAATCTGCTGCTTAAGTGGTAGAGCTCTCGTTTGAAAATCGTATGAAATATCGATTGCAAAAAATATATTAACCTTAGTTAAGCGTGCTTTTTACGTAGCATCGGTGGTTCAATGGTAGAATGCTCGTTTCCCAATCGAGTGACCCGGGTTCGATTCCCGGCCGATGCAATCGAACACTTTTAGTGGTATATTACTTATTTAAGCCTTTCTTAAAATATACTTCAAGTAGGAGAATTCCTTGCGATTTTTCGGTAGTTTTAATGGTACACCACATCACTAAAGTTCGATTTCATTTGAAGTTAGTTCTTCGTAAGTATTTATATGTTTATGTAATCAATGTCCTTTATTTCCTTGTTTACAATTCGATGTGAAAATAAATTTATGAAAAACAATGTAGAATTTGCTGGAGTAACGATGATTCTTTCGTTCTCAAAATCGTCTGGAATATCGATTGCAATTCAATTCAATTTGAAGAATACGTTAAACATTACATATTCACTGATATATTCCTTTAAAAAATACATTAAACAAATTCTCAACATTTTTCGCTTCAAGAAGTAGGTGTTTCTAAAGCTTTTGTTAAATTCGTTCTAAATTACTTACTTATTTTTACTTATTTTAATCTTTTAAATTCTTATTATTTTTCAAGATTGTTTTCCCGAATCATTCATATATTTATTTTATTTTTACCTGAGACCTCAACAATTGTATCGCTCAATTTCATTTAATCAACTTAATAAGTCATAAAAAGAATCAACGATAGAAATATCAAAAGAAAAAAATATATAAAACTATTAACGACAACATATATTGAAATATCCCTGCATATAGATTTCATTAAGCTAATTATTATAAAAATACAGCAATTCTAAACATTGTTTAATTCTTCTAGAATTTATGATTCATTAAGCTTTAAAATGAAGATATTTGTAAGGGTTGCAATTCTGATTAGATTGTGAAGGAAAGTGTGAAAATTAGAAACTGAAAAAATTAAGTTTAAAGAATAAAATTTAATTTTTTTGCAACAAAATAATTCTTTTTCCATAAAAATGTACCTATTTCATATGCTGAGCTTTCTTTTTCATAAAATATCCATACATGGTTTTTTATTCTTATTCTCAGAAAATCATGTACCTCTTTTGGGCAACATTAACCCAACTTTGGCTCCTTTTATCCATGCATTGACAGCCTGAAAAGCAGAAATGACAGAAAAAAAAAATACTCTAATTTAAAATCTAGGCATTTCGTAGTATCTAGTGCATTAGCTAATCCATCATTAAATCTCTTTATTGTATATTTTTACACCGTTATCAATTACGATTTTGTAAGATCCTAATATATATTTAGTCAGCATTTCTCAACTGTAAATTTGGAAGATTCGTTTTAGTTTTGAATCCTTCTACTCAAATCCTTTAGTAATTTGGATGGAGATAAATTTGTGGGTAAAAATTAAACTATATTTGTTACAACGATAAGCATAATAATGTTACGTTTCGTGGAAAAGTATTTTCGTAAGGAATTTATACTTTGGTAAATATATTACGAATTAATATCAGAAAGGAAGATATAGAGTAACACTTCATCATTTATTTGACAATGATATCGTTATGTAGCTCTAGATCATATAAAAAAATTAACAGAATATTCCAAATCTGAATATATTTCTGGTGAAAAAGGTGTCAAATCAGATAACCCCTTAAGCCCCAGCTCGGCGGATCATGCGGGTTTGACATTCTTATCCCTTAAAGACCCAAAATATTTTTATCTTTTTATATTGCATTCTTCTGGTTATTAATACTTTACTCACCCGATTGACACTGGAAAAAATTAATAATGAAATTTCGGTTATCACCCTGGAACGTTGAGTACTCCAGCAAGTTGGATATTAAAGGGTCATCGTCCTAATCAATTGACTATGCTTTAAAATTATGAGATTTGCCGTAGCCAGTAACCCTCATGTTATTAGTAAAACAAATAATCCATCGATGAATTCTAAACATAAATAAATTAACGAGAAATCCGCTTGCTAAATCTGTTTTTTTAAAGGTAAGAACTTTGTTAACATCTAAATTTATATTGCGGAGAGAGTATTATTGTTGAATTTCGATGTGAGTTTTTTCAAATCGTTCTTACATTCTACATTTATTATTTAAAAATATGTTTTCGAGAAATGGATTTTTTGAACATCTAAAGGTATTATTCCTCCTTAAGGAATTAGAAGTGCTTGCTTAGCTCGCACGCAGAAACAAACTATAGTGCTGCAGGAAATCTTTAATTCCTCTTTTCTTTGCATAAAATATTGCATAAAAACTCGAAATGATTTTGTAATTATTAGTAATAACAAAGGTTAACATATAGTAATATGATTAATAATGTATAAAATATTACCTTAACCAGTAATGAATGTAATATCTACTGATATTATTCATGGCGTCATATTTCTTTCTTTTAAGTTATTGTATCAATATTTCTATAAATATTAAATAAATTTAGTTCTCAAAGAATGGAATATTCAACAATTTACAATAAAATATACAAAAATACATGTAAAAATCTTAATTAACCGATAACTAATAACTAGCACTGAAACAATTTTATTCTTTTAAAATGTACAATTTAGATTATTACAGCTGATTTAAAATCCCCTTAAAAAGATTTCAGGGTTATAAGCTTAAATAATGTTGCTGTGAAAACTTACGTTTTACTTCAATTCTCTATAAAAGTTATATACAAGCATTATTTAGCGAATAAGTAATTCATTTTGCAGCATGCATATGTCTCTACCAGCTATTTTAATGAATATAAGACCATTTATATGATGAACAATTTATTTTTTATTAAAAACGGCGAAATTAATTTTGGAAACTATTACAGTTTAAGTAAACATATAGGTGCTGTTTTTTTATGTGTATTTTTATTATTTTATAAGAAACACTTTTTTGGTTTTGATGAATTATTGAGTGTTTGATTGTGCATTCACATATCCGAATATAATGATAATTTAAGAACTACACATTTATTTTGCACTCCCATAAAATAAGTAACAAATACCTAAAAATACAAAGAAAACATTAATTGTTTTAATCAAAAGACATTATATCAGTAAGCAAATACTTTTTTTTCAAAAATAAAGTAAAATCCCCTTAAACGTTAAAAAATAAACATGTTCATAAATATTAGAGGAAACCCCAACTGCAGTTTAAGCTTGCAAACCTGAAATACGTTATCTTATTGATTTTAATATGTTTTATTAAAGATAAGGAGAACTCCTCGACGTTTGCAAATACATGATTTGAAGCAAATTTCTGTTATCGTTTTGTTCCAAATCCCTTCCTCTACACTACTTTAATGACAAGCACTTACTGACGGTAAATGAAATAATAAAAAAAAAGTATTTTTGTCAGAGATTAAACTAAATTAAGATAACAAGTACTGTTTACTCGTTTGATTATGCGTTCTACTAATGTAGGTAAATCCTTAAAATACCTTTTGTAGTATGTTATTTAGATTTTGTTTTTACAATTGAGTGTTTGTGAAATACTTAGATATTCTTCATCCATTTCAAGTGACCAAATAAGATTACAAAAATTGAATTTTTTACTTTTGATCTTTCAAAGCTATGCACTTAGAACTAATCTATTTAAGTGTAAATATCATTGTATTCTGAATAAATGTCTCATAATTTGTATTTCAAAAATTATTTTATCGTGATACTCATAAAAAATTCTTACATAATATGCAAAGAAAAAATAATGTAAGTTCACCTCATTTTACATATTTATGTTTCAATGAAAAAAGGACTGATTGTGCTTGTAAAAACACACACACAGATATATTAAGTAATTGTGAATCTTAATAAATTAAAACTTTTTGAATACATATTTAGAAACTTTTTACCCGTATTTCTGCATTTTATATATTTTTAGTCTAAAATTGCAATGAAGTCGAGAGCTATAAATTAATGTAATGGTTCTTTTATTAAAAATAAATATAAGTAAAGAAAAATAAGCTAAAGTAGAAAGGATTTACTCTTGAATTGATATTTAAAAGATATTTACAATAAACTTAAAATGATATTAATTATATTTTTATGCTTTTAGAACGTATTATCAAACACAGAGGACATATTGAATTTATAATCTTAATTTAATTTCTGGGGGAGTGGAGAACGTCTTGCATGAAACAAATTCTGTAAGTTAATCAGAGCTTCGCAGAAGGCAATCTAATGCTTCTGATACGCTCTATCTTTTATCTCTAGTTAACTATCCTATCAGTTACTAATCTCATAGGATTTAACGTAAATTTGTATATCACAACACGTTCTGATTGCATGTATTGCTTAAGGATTGAATTTAAATTCTAAGTGTGAATAGAAATTCAGGAAGATAAGTATTACTCATTTACTGAATGGTAATAGCTATTATATTTTTTACTAAACACTTTTCAAAATCACTTTTATTCCATATTATTTTAACATTACTTCTACAAAGTTCTTTAAAGTTACATTGATTTCAAATAACTTCATCTTCACTAGATACGTCGTGTGTATTAAATCTATCTTTAAATAATGAAGTCTGTCTTATATATTAGAAATATTGGTTTTTTACTGTTAACTCTTTCCTAAATGTTTAATAATATCAGTTTTTCGATATACATACATTTTCCATTATTTTTTTTATCAAAACTATTGCTATAAGTATGTAAATTTCATCATGCATCAACCCTACTTTTCTATTTGTAATGGTTGTTGAAAAAAATATTGAAAGGTAAGTTGCTATTCATGCTTAGAAATATTTTAAACTCGATACTAGAACTAAAAATATTATATAATTATTTAAAAGTGTAATGCAAATGCAAGGGATTTTTATTAAATAATAAATAGTATTTAAATAGGTTTAAACTTTCGTAATACCACGTTATTACAATGTAGTTACAGAAAAAACCCTGAACAGAAACAAATATTCGCATAGTGTAAAAAACAGGATTTGTTGAATGTCATACATATGTGACATTGCCAAAACATTGTATTGTAGACAAAGGATTTATTTTCTAAATGAGTACGGAATTTGCCTTTTTGTTGAAACATGTACATATTAAACCAAACACATAGTCCCGCAAATGCACATCAGGCATTCTTAAAGCAATCGACCATGAAGTCCAATGCATTCCAGGGTATATTGCAAAAAGCATCATCCCGGTGTTGTTCTGGCAAGCCTTCCCATTTTTCTGTAATGCTCAACTAAGAGCTTCTTAGCTTGTGTGAGGCTGGTACCGATTGCTCACGCGCATTGTACTTTGTCATATTAAATATTTGCAATAGAATTTAAAAACGGGAAAACTGGATAGTATGTGAATACTGAATGTATCAATGTAATATATCCCTGAGAACAACACGGAAGGCAAGAGGACTTTATTAAGATATTGATCATCATTCATAGGTGACGTAGTATCATACTATGTAATGCATTTTACTATGATGTTTCACAATATTAAAGCCACATCGAGGACTTTCATTGATACGAGGTGAGACGCGATAACGATACTGACGCTGTTAAACATTTTAATTTTTTTTTATTTCATACATATTTACTTATAAGCATCTTCACCACTACACCCCTTTTCCATCCCTACAACGCACCATGCGAATCTTCAATGTTCGAAACAGTACTGGAAGTGTTCTACTTCATCACGCGTGTCTCTTCCTCCTTCACAGATTCAACGGAATAAAATCTTGTTTTTTTTTAAATGCAGACCTCACCTTAAGAAAACATAGTAATCTGATAGAGCAAGATCCAACGATTAAGACAGATAATCTGAAACTAAAAAGCTGTACTTGGCTAAAAACCTCTTGATTGACAATCCAGTATGAGAAGCAAAAAAAAAAAAAAATCTAATTCGAATGGAGGGTACGGCTATAAGGATTTGCTTACTGAAGCTAGAGACACGGCATTCGAAAATGAAAGCTTCACGCTAAATAGCTATTTCTGGCCTGGCTATGCTAGCTATGCTATAATAGCTATGCTAGGTCTGGCATTTCACTCATCTGTAGTAGCGTCAGTCTCGTTATTTAATAGTCATACCTCGTATTTTAGAATAAATACACTCAACCACTCTTATGTTTGTAATCAGAGAACAATAGGTTGAGTCTTTAATTTGTTAACAGCACCTCCCCCCCCCCCTTTATGAATTTGTTGCCTGTTTCCCTGTAAACAGAATATCCACAAAATAGGCCTTTGATTTTACTTGATGCAGGCATCTAAAGCAATTTTTAATATTATCTGGTTTTCTGTGTATACTCAAAATTCATTTGCACTTTTTCAGCATGGCAATGACGTTTTCTATGTTCTTATCTGATAGCTTCTTTTATTATATAGCAATCATTCTTGGATATAATACTACAAGTATAATTTCCGAGCTTAAGAATTCCATTTCTTTGAATTTAGATCCAAAGTCGAGTTACTGAATTATGGATTATTTCGGATTTTTCGATAGCATTTGTTATCATTCTCCTAGAATTTTGACACTCTTCCTGCGTGTAAAATTATATAAATGATGCCTTCACAGGACATCTTCAGACTTTCATATTGGTTACTTCTTCATATTCAGAACTCACTACAACTAATGCTACTTAACAGTCTGTTAACCTTCAAATCTTTATCAGCGTATCATTTGTGAACCACACCCACCAACAACAAAAGTCTATACTCATACCATGTATCCCAGTGCGTCACGCAATCATATTTAATTATTTATGTTAATGTGTTTATTTTATGGCTATCATTAATGAAAAAAAGATCCGTCCTTAAGCACTATTTGCCAATGTAGTGTGTTAAAAGAAATGTAGAGTGTAAGTAAGCACGTATTAATGTAATATTTAATTTTTTTTTCAATTTCTCTTTTTTAGTCCACTCTCTCCATAGATATATATATCTTGCTGAAATTTTCAAACGCTAATAAAATACTTTCTATTTATCCATTCAAGTTCAAATACATTTTTTAAAACTTGTAGTAAATTACACTTGATGTAAATGCAGTTTTTTCAAGTATCAATTTATTAATTAAATTTAAAAAATGAATAAATAGTAACAAACAAAAATAATTGACCAACAGCATATATATAAAGGAAAACTTTTAATGGTGTTCCTGTAGCTCAATGATCAGCGCGTTGGACTTCTCGTCCAAAGGTCGTAGATTCGAATTCCACTTGGTATGGCCTATTTTTTGAGATTGTTATTTATTTTTTACTGTATTATTTTATTATAATAATTAAATTTAATTAATGAATATATATAGTAACAGGCAAACAACAAATATCCTAACACCATGTATAGAAAAAAAGGGAAAATTGCAAGGAAAATCGCTTTCTATTTTGCCACTTAATGTTGTGATTCTGTCATACATATATAGATATTTTTATTAATTGCAACTATTTAATAAAGAGTAACTAAATGAAATTTGTCTTTGTTGTCCTGTAGGAATTGACTTAATTTTTTTAATATTACCGTTATGATTTTACTAGAAGTGTAAAACGTGTAACAAACTTCCTTGACGATAAATTTTCAAAAAAAGAGAATATATGCTTATAAAAACAAAAACAAAGAAATAAATTAATAAGATTAAAATAATAAGTCTTCTTGCTCTTTTTAAAAATTTTGTAGAAAAAATATAAATGTGGCAACGGTTTTTTTGTCAGTGTAACTGCCCTTTTTAATTCTGAAATTTAACATTTTGATTTATCTCAGATTTTTTAGGGGAAAACATGATTAATATTACTTTAATCACAAATTGAAAGGTTCATAAACTATACTGAAAATTACATAAAGCAGAAAAAGAGTGTCGTTTATTGAAAGTACTTTCTTTTTAATCTCACACATTTATAATATTTTATCGTATAATCTAAATGAAAATTTTAAGCAAAATCAAATCATATAAAATTAACACTGCTTAGATCTATGCGAATTGATATTGATATTTAGCTTGAAATAAAGTATACTGTTAATGTTTCTTTTCCTTTCAGAAAATTTACTTTTGATAAATATTCCAGCAACATATCATTTATGCATCACAAGTGCTGCAAGTTCATAGAAGACAAAGTAGGATTATTCTGAACAGAAGGATTCCACTTTCTAGTGATATACAGTTTTGCTTGAATTGGTTCTTTTTATAGTTCCATTCAGAATATCCTCGTCCATGCTTGAAATTTTCCCATTTTTCATCCGATCTACATTGTACTGACTCAGAAGGAATCCATTTTACGTAGCTGGAGGTGAAGGCGAAAAGTATGAAAAATTCCGTGACCTGACTTTCCCTTTTATGGGAATCATTCAAAATGCATTCTTAAAATAGCTGTATCACCCCCGGCATCCCCATGCATCTATACTTTAAACAGGAACTTGACTGACCTTTAAAATCGAATCTAAATGTATTGTCATAGCTTTTAAAATTAAGGATATGGATGGTCAACTTTATAGTACAGAAGTTATTTAAGAGAGTTGATATATGTAAACAAATAGTATTAAACATTTTGTTTAGTAAGTATTGATTTTGAAAAAGAATAATTCATTTGCCGAATGACAGACAATAATGGAAACAATCCTTTTCGCGTAACTCGCAAGACAACTTAACACGAGCATTATTTACTAAACTAGTATACAAATAGTTAAAATCTCAGAAATCTATTAAAATCATGTTACCCAATATAATTATTAATAATTTCATTACTTATTTATTTCATTTTTACTTAATCAACAGTTTCCATTGGTATTTTATAATCAAAGTCAATAAAGCAGCAGAACTGAAACTTCTAAGATGATCCATTACAACAGAAGTTCTCAAACCGTGGGGCGCGTCCCCCTAGGGGGACGTGATAATCCTACATGGGAAGCCAAAGCACATAGAAAAGTCAAAAATAAAAATTGTTTTTTAAAAAAAATATTAACTTACTGAAAGGAAGCAAAACAAAATCATTCTGACATAATAAAAAATAAAATGCACATTTACACTGATATAATATACTTAGACATTTATCCGAACTCTACAACGTATTTGATAATTAACTTATTAAAACAAAATTAAGTTTAATAATTACTAGTATTGGAAATAGAAAATTCGCACAAAAAAAGTTTGTTTCAATTGCAGAAAATTCATCATCTGCCAATAACCAAAATTCAAAGAATAAGTTATTACTAAGTTGCCTTTTAATTTAGGCAATTGACGTGAAATCTTTGAAGATTTTTTCGTCGGCATTTGAGAGTCCTTCTGTATCAAGGCTTTTGGTATATAACCTTGGTATCTTCTTTAACTAAAGATTATAATGAAATATGTTACAATTTAAAAATTAGAATGTAAAAGTAACATAAAAGTAACTTACTTAAAATATCTATTACTTAAAAATAACATATACAAAATTTAATACTTATCTTGATAACTTGTAATGTTTATAATTAAGATCATTTTATAGCTTTAGAGACAAGGTACGTTATTATTGCATCCAATACTTTGTTATTGTATGGAAGGAGACGCGATGAATATTATTATTGGAAAGTAGGTCGCAAATATTGAGAGTTTGAGAATCACTGCATTACAAATATATGAACATAAAACTTTGAAAACTAATAGAATATGATAATATATTGCAATTTTATGTTAAAAACACGCATTCTTTTAGGTAAAAAAAATCCGTAATAAATTCGTTCCCAGTTTATTGTAATTAGTAAATTATTTCATTACTTTCGAATTTTGTGCATCGAATGATGATATGTGGAAAAGAATTGATGATTATTACAGAAGAGGTATCAAATCATGTCTTCATGGAGGATAAATGACTCTCGGAGGGTAGATTTTGTAAGACTAGAACCACTGAATACATTTATGCTTCTCCTTAACAACCAAGTGCATCCCTTAGAAAATGGGATGATCAATATATTTGAGCCAATTAGGCAACAAAAGAATTGATACCGAGACATTTTGATAAATTATTCGTGATAATTTAGCAAATATACTTCCATGCTTCAAAAACTATAGCATTTAAATGTTTCTTTTAAAATTTATTAATCTTTAAAGTGCGATAAAGGCTCAATTTTAGAATATGTTATGATTGAAATTTTTCGCACTATGTACTAACGTTAATTATTTTTACGTATATTATTAACTTCTTGTAATTATTTTTAATGATAAAATGAAACATTCCTACCTCTTGATGTATCTCAAAAATATTAAGGATTATAGTTATTTTGTTTTATACAATTTTTGGAGAAATTAATCCTTTTTTTCCCCTTAGAATATTGAACCATGTGACTTAAAAATGAATGTGCAAAAATTACTTTTGATTTCTTATAGTAATTTTGTCTCTACTAATAAAAAAGATAAAAACATTGTCCATGTGAAGTAATATTAGTAAAAATTACACACCTTCAGAAATTTACTAAGACAATTTTCATTAATTCGACATTACATTTGAAGACTGAGATTTTTTAAGAGTTACTTTATTTTTTTCCTCTAAAAATGAGATCGATTTACGGCATCATTTACAGTATTTTGTAGTTATAATAGACATTTGAAACAACATTCATAATCTATACACTAAAAAAAGGTTCCACATTTCTGCTGAAATCTGGAAGGTACAAATTAGCAAATGATGATTTCTTCTGAATATATCTTTCATTAAATCCATTTTATTTCAAAATATTTCATTTCTGTTAAGATAAAAAAAAAGTAATGTACCTGTAGATTTATAAACGGATATCTTACAATTTATCATTTTGTGTTTTTGCAATTACTTCATTTTCATTAAAAGGGCAGAAATTGATATAATGATACCTTCCTATATTTATCTGTAATTTTTAATGAAACTATAAAAGAAATATAAAAATTATTATTATTTTCATTAGTATCTAAATAAGCTATGTGTAGCTTCGAAATGGAACGTTAGCAGACAATCAATCAAAATACAGTTTTGATACTTCCTCTCATGAACTATTCGATATATGTCTTTTGTGAAATTTGAGAACATGCATGAAGAAAAGTGTTTTTGTGTGTGAAATTGAATGTTTGAGGATCTAGATTTCGGATAATTTTCGTGACTTCATTTCACGAAAGTTCTATAGAATTAAAATTAGAGGATTGTTGAAATTAAATTAATGAAAAGAAGACTATCGTCTTTCTCAACCATTCACCATGTGCAATACCAACACTATCACACGATGCATTATCCTGTTCTGAGTACCCATTACCTTTGGGATAAAACAGCAGGATTACATGTTATACTGAGTCAGTAAAAATCTTTAGGTACGATGTCTTATTTAGACTCCCTTGCAAATAAAATAAAGAGCCAGATCATGACAGGAAATCATCTGAAACCTCACATTGCCTCCAGCAGTTTGCAGCTCTTTTTAAATGCATTTACTCTTCATGATTTTGTCCTGTTACTGCCAATCTCTAACTCACACTATCTATGTAATGTACTACATAGTGTGCCATACTGCACACTTTTTTTCCTTAATATTGTTTATTTCTTATATGCCTGAGTAAAGAAATAAACAGGGAATATAAGAAAAATATAAGAATATTTATCTTATTTCCTGCAGACATCAACGGTGTTTGTGATGGTCTTTGGCTTCCGCATCTCATATGTTGCTTAGTACGGCAATCACTGCCCTTAGACATACTCGTATTTTTAAGACGATTCGAAATTAATATCAGAGGCTATTTATAATCTGTAACAGTCATATTCTCTTTAGTTCATAAGATCCCCGTTCTGCTAGTTCATTCATCCCCTGAGGATGACCAGAATTTCTCTGTTCCAACCAATCTTCTGACTAACATTCCAGTCTTAATACACTTTCACTGCATCTGCTTGTAAACGTTTCACTAATACAACAATTTCGTTAATACGTGGTAGACGTAAACGATGTCCCAGGTTCTAGGTCCATCCACTTGCATTACTTCATCTTATGTGTAAAAGTAATTCTTCTATACTTCTGTCTAAGGAACTAAGTTTTTTCTTCACTACCAACCTAGTTCTCTAGCGATAAAAATGTGGTGTTACAGTTCAACTACATAACACTGTCTGGTATTTATAATAAGATGGTTGCTCAGTGTATAATAACGTTTTAACAGATGATTGAATTGAAAATTTGTCTATTAAGCAATTGGGTGAGTACCTGAATGTTTTTTGTTACTATAATGAGGAAAATTTATTTCTCACAGACATTTACGAGGGATTTTGAATGCAGAAGAGGGAGATGAATATACTGTGTAAGTGGCGACATACAAGCATCTTTATTTACATATGGTAAGGGCATATGATTAGGAAAAAGACACACTCTTCATAAAATCATTTCCTTTCATAAATCCTAGTATTTGTTACAATCTGTGTAAGGTTATTTTCTCCTTTTATTTTTTAATAATATCTTAGATAAAGCAATTGCTTAAATTAAAGACTATGTTCGTAAAGAACATTTTCTTCCAAGAATTTAAAGATACTATCCATATCCGCAAAGTTTGTGAAGGATATACCAATTATTACTTAGACTGTATGAATAGAACATGTTAGTAACAGCCTGGTATATAATTTGTAATAATACTATTGCAATTAACTTTTAATAAATTCATTTGCTTTAAATACTTATTTCGAATACAGTTTAATACAAAAACAGCGCAGATTGTTTTGTATTTTTCATACTTCATATACAATGTATAAACACATTATGCGGCATTTGGGAAAATATTACAATTATAGAAAGTGTGTCTATCACAGGTCGGCACTTAGTCAAAAACATCTTATGAGGAAATGCTTACATACTATTTAGCAATAAGTGTGCTACACATAATTATTTTTATTACCATTTTTTTCAATCTTATTTGTCATAGAGAGTAAGATAGCTTCTGAGAACAATTTGGTTACATAACGGTAATAATTATCAACTTAGCCTTTTCTTAGACGGCAGTCAAAGTATTCAAATATTACATTTATTTCCTTTTTTGTTTGGATCTGCAAACATAAAATTTCTTTAAAAACGTACGTCTCAGAAATCATTTAACATTACTCACTAGAGGACTGTTTGTTTTAGATTATAATCGTAACCACTTAAATTATTAGCCATTTTAATAACAATTAATCCGTTTGTATGTATTAATTCTACTTCATATAAATATTATTTGGTTTTTTTTATCATTTTTTACTTAATACATTTTTTTAAAAACAAATCTAATTTCCTTCAAGTCATTAGATACAAGTATACATTTTTAAATACTTTTCAAATAAATTTATCGATCGTTTTGTGACGTTGGAGCTCTTGTAAAGGACGTTGATTTTTTTTTTATTTCTAACTTTCTTCATTACTACTTACAATTAACTTCTTAGAGATTAGCCTTTTCTCCTATAATCCCCTTTCCAAACTCATTATCAATTTAAAACAGACGTTGAAGAGCCAACTACTTCCTAGATAACGCTACAAAACTTTTATCAGGAATAGGAAAGTGAAAAAGTTCTTTTCACTATTAATACTTTCTGTACAACTAAAGGTATCTATGTAATTTAGACATCTGATGTATCTTATCTTTAAAGAATAATTTGTATACTTCATATGTTTAAATACTGATGACTTTTTTCTACTCATGTGGACTGTAATTTTGCTATAAGATTATGAAAAGTCACAAAAAGAGAATGACGTTTTCTTCAGATTAAATTTTATGTTAAAACATATAATGTCATTTCACCTTCCTATTTAATACTTGAAACAATTACATTATCTATAGATTTTTTATAGATATTTTAAATAGTTATAATAATATAATTTTTTATATAATTATATTTAATATAATTTTATTTTAAATAGTATTTCTACTGATTTCTCATATTACTTTTTTTTTCTTTTAGATATAATTACTAAGATTTCTCACGTAGTAATATCGATTTATTACATATAAATGAGGCTTACATTTTATTTACATGCATTTATGATTCCTTAGAGAACATTTTAAAGATGTAATCAAAACAAATAAATGGTCAAAGGTTTCCCACAATATAAATAAATAAAAACATGAAATTATTGGCTAAAAAAGAAGCTCTAAATATTGAAAACCTCATAACATATCACAAAAATGCCGCTTTGCAAGTAAAAACTAATAAAAGTGGTACTTCAAAGGAAACTTATACAATAATATTTTGTTCTATGCCAAAGGCTAAAATCAGTGGGGAAAAAACTAAAATAATCTTGCATAAAGTTAACATTTATATATTTGATATCTAATGTTCCATGTGCATATTTTAAGTTCATCATTTATGCGTTACATAATGAATCTAGAGTAGGACAATATTGTACACTGAATTATGCATAATCAAGAAAAAATGTTGCATAAAAAGTTATTTGAAATAGCCCATATGTTGTAATAGGTTCGGACAAATAATATTTACTCATATGCATTGCAATATTCTGGCGCTTTTAAAAACTGAAGGAAAGAAATCCTATGACTATCTCAAATTTAAAAAAAAATCATTTGATACTGCTTGACAAGCTATCTAGAACCTTTCCATACATAAAAATGCTGAAAAGTATCATCACTAATTTATCCAAAAATGTGGAGCTATCCTATTTGAATTAACATGTTCTTGTTTCTATTTGCAATACTCCATCTGTATCCGGATAAATACAGCGTGGAATGTTTCTTCAAAGCTTTAGATCAATGAAGTGTCACAAGAACCTTATGATGCAGTTGTATAAGACGGCAAATTTAATATTTGTATTTTACTATTCCAAGACTTTTGCTTGTTGAAATATTTGGGATTAAAATAAATACATATTACCTATTCAGTATGTAGTCTGAAGAATACAACCTTAAAGGTACTACAAACTATTTTTTTATCTGATTTGTAGCAGGCATGGGAAAAATATTTACTAAATAAACCTTGTTGTGGAATGAAAGTTCTAAATTTATTCCTACAATTTATTCTGGTTTCTTTTTAATATCTTGAATATAATAAGAAAAACATTTAAAAATAAATAACGGATTCAATATTAATCGAATTAAAGGTCTGTAATTAAGATTGTGTTTAGAATGGTAAAATATTTTCCCCAAAAAATCTCTATAAGAAATCATATTTTTTAAAATTACTATTTGGAGTCAATTGCTGTTGTTCAACTAGCTGCTCAGATGCTGAGTTAAGTATGTATAATTTAAAATATTTTCCTTATTTCCAATTTCTTTTTTATATTACATTGCATGGTGATACATATTTAAAATAATCTACTCCCCTATGGTATTATCTTTATTACAATCTAAATATTCATGTAATGTTTTATTTTGCTCAAAACAATTCAGATATATAATGAATTTGTTTTAAAGATTATAGATGAAGGAATGTTTTCCTAATTTTCATGTGATACATGAACGTCGTAAGATGCAAGAAGAGGAAAGGGTATTTAGAATAAGGAAAACTGAAATTTTATTCTATATACATATGTAGAAACAATGGATTTCAAAAACTAAGCGAATTCAACATTTTCCTGAACGGCGCGATCCTGACCTGAGCATAGCATGTTTGGGTTGTGACGAGAAAGCATCTTCGACGGCCTTTGGATCATGCTAACTTATTAATTGAGACGTTTAATGCAAGCAATCCTGCAAAGAGTCATCAATAAAACCAGTTAATACTCGACCAAAAAACAGCTATATCAAATGTGAGGAATTATTTTATTGATTTAAAAAACATTTACCTGTACATTCTAAGTAACAAATCAATTCGAATAATACGTTACTTTTTCGTATTTAAAATACGTAGTACGATCCAAAAATTCGGGGACAGCGACCATTGAAGAGGACGAAAGCAAGTACTTAAAGTTAAACCATTTAAAATAGATTATCCCGACCCTTCCCTACCTAGCCAGGTTGTTTTAATCCATGTCATATGACCAAACCTCACGCGCAGCTGTTATCTTCAGAAGCTAGTTAGTTTTTGTTCCGTAATATAAGAAAGGTGGCTTTTCTTGAGCAGCGTTAAATTAAATTCTGTCGACGCTCAGGCAAAACACCAATGAAGACTTTGGAAATGTTAAGTAAAGTGTATGGTGAATCTACCTTGGCAAGATCCAAGGTTTACAAATGGCATCTGCGTTTTAAAGAGAGCCGGGAATCCATCGAAGATAATGAAAGCGTTGTACGGACTTCGACTTCAGAGAACGAGGAAAATAGTGCGTTGGTGTCAGAATGTGTTCGAAAAGATCATCGTGAAACACTTGCAGAAATCTGTAAGGCTACTTACTTCTCGAAGACATCGTTTGAGGGAATCCATCTTAAACGGTCTCTGTTCTGGCAGAGTGACGACTGGTATATTCTGCATGACAAATAATCAACACATCTATCCCAATTGTTAAAAGTGTTGTTCTCCAAAACTCACACTGATGTGCTTCCACATCCCTCTATTCACCAGATTTTGCCCTTGTGTGTGATTTTTACATGCTTCTATCAATGAAAACACATTTACAGGGACGTCGCTTTGTGTCAACAGACGAAGTGAAAGCAGCATCACAGAAGACCTTACACGAGGATACGAAAAATGGCTTCCAGCTGTTCTTTCAGAAGTTATACGAACGCTGTCAGAAGTGTATCGTCACGCAAAGGGAACAAGTTTGAAGGTGAATGTGCTTTGGTGCTGTGGACTATTCAGGCTAAGGTTTTCTTTAACTTGTTCTCGAACTTTTGGGTCATACTGCGTATATACAGAGCACATACTAGCCTTCGTCCTTTTCTGATATCTTGTGTCAGTCTTTATATTAAAGAGTACATGCTGTGTACTTTCGAGAAATTCTTTCTTGAAGAAAATGTTGATTCAGTATCTATTTTCTGTATGAGATGTATTTGCTCTCCCTTTTGAGGAAAGCAAGATGGACTACTGTTGTCAAATCTGTGAACATATAAATTATTAATGTTCTTCCAGTTTGATGTATAATGGCACTCACATTACAGTTTCTAGTAGTTGATAGTTTTAAACACTGATTTGTGTGTTGAATATTTTCCACATGTTTGTGACCTTATCATAATCTTTTCAGTCTATTACTTTATAGTTATACAAAAAATAACCCGAGAGAGAAGTTCATAGCTTCTAAATACTAATTTCAATAAAGTAGAAATAGTAATTTATACTTCATTTACAAAGAACTGATTTAGACCTAAGCAAATGTCGACTTTCATATTACCTATTCTACTAAATAACGTAGTTAATGTACATTGGTCTCATTCAGAAACATTTAAAGAATATAACTATCTTCTAATCCTCTTATTCCTGAATAATGCTTCGAATCCCTTTACATATCTTATATGCTTGTATTATAGTTAAATTATATTAGTGTTATGCTTTAAACACACACAAAATTTTCATATTCTTCAAATTGTATTGCTTGCTTTTCGTTATAATGTTGTCGATTATTTGTGTTATTGTTACTTAATATAAAATTAACAATATCCTGTAATTTTTTAACAAAGAATTTACAGCTGATAATTTAAAATTGAGTATTTATGTAATTATTTTCCTTTAAAAATCTATTTACCATATTTATTAGAGTCGAAGCCGCACTTTCTTACAATGTTAATGATACTGAAAATCGGGTTCGGCTTAGAATAGAAGGTGAAAAATTCGTTGAGGGAGAGAAATTGAGCATGATACTCACAGTAAGAACAACTACAGGTACTTAAAGGTCTTTAAAATTGACAAAAAAATAATCGTTCACTTCTTATTAGATATCATTTTGATTTTTCAATTTCCTAACTATCGAATATTGATAATATATGTTTTAACAATTTTTTTAAAATTTTTTTAACGAAAACATGTTTAAAATTTGGGGTGCGACTGAGATTTAAGGCCGGATTAGATTAGAATACATATGATAAATAACAACCGATCAGATATCCTTAAATCCAAAAAAAAAAAAAAAATTGCACAACCACCATAATTTTACAATAAAAACCATAACTCACTAACAATATGAATTATCACCTTTTATATGGATTTTATAAAGAGAAAAAATATTAAACTTTATATTTTTGTTAAGTGTAGGGCTACTCACACTTGTGCATTGTAAATTTATTTTCATTATATCTTTTCTTACGCGAAGTCGTAAATTCATAGGCGGATATATTTAGCTTGAGCGATTTTTTAAGCAATCCTGTATTTTTTAATATTTTTGTCCAGTTATTGTTGGTAATTGTTCTGAAACAAAATCAATACATCGCGACATTTATTTAATGCTTCCATATTTTAATGAATGTAAATATAATTTGTTGTCTAACATATATTACAGAAACAGTGTAAATATAATTTTTATATTTCTTGGTTTTATCTTCCTTATAAATTTTACTGACAAAAGCGCGCATTTTAATAATAAGTTACAGAGGTTAATTTTATCTTTCATTTCAATTTTATTTATGGTGTCGTATCTAAAAAAACTTTATCACTATTTAAACAGATGTTCTCGAAAAGAAATATATTCATTTTTTCTTCTTCCTCTAAAATTTTGCATATCCCTTTTTGAAAGAAAAAATGTATATATATATATTTATTTAAGTTATTTTAAATTCAGCAGCAAACTTCAGTTGAAATACAACATAACCTTTTCCAGATTTTTTTTGTTCCCTTGACGATTTTCTTGAAATCCTCACGTTCTCACAATCAAAGTTTCAAAAGATTGTATTTCTGATACCCGAGTCTCCGAAGGACTTTTACTATGCCATAAAATGCTTCGTGATGCTTTTTCTTTGAAACTCAATGAAGTGAGATTGTAAGTGTGAGAGAATGTCACATATAATTCGACCGTAAATAAGACGTTTGAAATTTGATCTAAGATACTCACAGAATTTTAGATCTTTTGAGAGTTTAAGAGAAAGATGAAGTTAAACAAGTCTCACAATTCACATTTTACTTTTACAGTTCTTTCCAAAAAGTTATATTACTGGTAAGTAATCAGTCATCTGTAAAGACAGTCTAAAATAAACATAACTCATGTTGTTTTTTCAATTGTTCCCTTCGATTCATACCTAAGATGATTGAAAATATTTCCTTGATTCTTCATATCTATTTAATACTCTCATTTTTTTTATTTGTGTTTTATACTTCCTGATTCATTGAGTGCTTTCAAACGAAGTATATAAGTGTATAACTTTAATAGTTTATGTTAAAACGAGCAACTAATACAACATTCCTCCTGCCTCCTCTCTTTCTCTGGAAGTATTACTTTTCTTTTTACATCGGTTCCAAATTATAATTTAAAAAAAAAATTTAGGGGCAAAATTAAATTTTCACCCATGAGAAATATTAAGAACTACATATAGTTTGTAGAGAGGGCCTCAAAAATGGTACCCAAACTCAGCACAGCTAGATTACTCGTTCCTAATATTCAACCTAAAGTAAAATTATATTATAAAATACAATTGCTTTGTACGGTTATTGAAAAATTTGTGATTCTAAAAAATAACTCTTAAGGTAGCGTTTCTCAAACAGTGGGGCGTGCCCCCCAGGAGGCATGACAACTCTACTTGAAGGGTGGAGCATATAAAAAAGGCGAAAATAGAAGATTATTTTAAAATATTATCAATTTACTGAAAAGAAGCAAAACAAAACGCATTCTTACACATTTACACATTGATATAATATACTTATTAAAGTATCAGACTGCACAATGTATTTGATAATTAATTTATCAATTCTAAGTTAAGAACAGGATTAAAACTTACTAGTGACTTCCATCGGCTTGTCCTATACAAAATTTAATACTATCTTGTTTATTTGTGCGGTTTATAATTAGAATCATATTGTAGACTTACGTCATTGTCCATTTTTATTGCATTCTATATATTGTTATTGTACGGAGGGGAGGGCAGGATGAAAAATATGATTGAAAATTGGGTCGCAAGCAATGAAAGTTTGAGAAGGTATTAGAAGAATAACGATGTGTAACTGTTTAAAAATGTATATAATGCACATAAGCCAGTAAAAACATACAAACTTGCTACTTTTACAAAAAACCGAAGAAAGATGCTATTTCTAAATACTCAACACCCAAAAATTAATTTCAATGTTTTTTTAAAAATGTTTCAAGCAGTAATCTGAAAAACTGGATATTTATTTGAGATAATTTTGTTAACAAAGTTCAAAGTTCTAATTCTATTTATACGTCATAGCTTAATATAAGTATAAAAAAAAAGGCTTGAATTTCAAATTGTTAAAAAGATCCTTTGAAGTATAGAACAGTATAAATTAATATATGTTACTCAATATGACTGAAATAGTTTGGTAATATTTTTTTCTGTATTCTAATAGCTTGGAGCTAATCAGAAAATTTATGGAAATTTTATAAGTCAGAATAATTTTTTAGAAAAAATCTGTATCTATTAAAAACTTCAAGTAACTCTTGTTCAAAAATTTTAATATTGTGTCAGAATTCTTTAATCTACACTATAGAATATATTACATATAAAACTAATTATTTCCGAATGTACAAATCTATTAAGTAGTGTTTCTTTTTTTAAAGACATCTATGTAAGAAGTAAGCAGTGTATTTATTTCATTAAAATTCATTTTATGTTTTATTCAAAGAATCTAACTTTATGTTAAAAAAAATAATAAACGAGAACAGTTATAAACACTTTATTTAAAAAACATGAATCACCATCTCTATCCTCCCCTGCACTTATAAAAGAAGATTAAATTTACTTTTTTACTCTTTTTAACTTCAGTTTACGATATTTTAGCTTAAAGGCATGTAAATTAAATTTTTATTTTAAAACAGACAAGCTCAAATTCGAAATGTATATATCAGGTATACTGATGACATTTACAAATAACTATAGTTTAACTTTCTCAATTTTTATATAACCAAATCTGTCTGCAATGCCATAAATTGTAAATACTAAGAAACTGTATTTATTGTTTATAACATTTGCGTAGCTACAAATATATAGTGCTGACTTCAAAAACGATTTTTTTTAAATATATGTTTTAAAATGTTTATTAAAATTACACTGGTGTCCAAAAGTTAAGCATAAATCGTAAAATGCGAAAAACATGGAGTAAATATTCGTAAAACTATTCCAAATTTCTTGCGGATATTAATTGGGTGAAGAAGAAACATTGGGTTTATGCAAAACTTTTCAGTCGACTACGTCCTGCGCGAAACACTAGCGCATGTCGGAACGCGGAGAAACCGTTTCACGCAGCATTGGCAGTTCAGGCAAGTTTCGTGCAACTGCTGTGTGAAGGAACGTTGTTAACCATCAAACAAGGTGTATGATGGCACAAAGACGCCAATTGGACATGTTTACGAAAGGAAGAATCGTTGGAATGCTGGAGCCCTCACGGTCACAAACCGAAGTGTCTCGTATTCTGAATGTGGACCAGTCTGTGATCTCAAGACTGTGGCAGAGGTTTTAAAGAACGGGAGATTTACCCAACAACCAGTATCAGGTCGACCAAGAGACACAACTCTTCTCTAAGACCGATATCTGGTAATAAGTGCGCGACGTCAGAGGGGCAGTACTGCCAGAGCACTGGGTTCGGCGCTCACAGTCGCCCCCGGAATACGAATTTCGAGACAAACTGTTTACAGGAGACTCAATCATGCTGGCCTGTACGCCAGAAGACCAGCAATTTGCATTCCCCTCACGTCAGCGCATAAACGCGCTCGTTTGAACTGGAGTTTCAAATATCAATATTGGAGTGTGGGAGAGTGGGCCAATGTGATGTTCAGTGACGAGTCCCGGTTTAGTCTGAGTAGTGATTATCGGCGGGTAACGACATGGAGAAAACGTGGAACACGTTTTGAACAAAGAAACATAACGGAAAGTCATCGTTTTCCATCAAGGGGAGTAATGATATGGGCAGGCATCATGATGGACGGCCGCACAGACCTCCATTTCCTTGACACGGGGTCTGTGACTGCTCAAAGATACAGAGACGAAGTTCTTGAGCCTTATATTCACTTGTTTCGAGGTGCTGTCGGTCCTGACTTCATATTTATGGATGATAATGAGCCATGTCACCGAGCGGTGCTGATTGATGACTTCCTTGAAACGGAAAAGATCTAGCGCATGTCGTGGCCTTCGAACTCCCCTGATTTAAATCCTATCGAGCATGTATGGGATATGCTCGGGAGACAAATTGCAGCCCTTTCGCACCCACCAAGCTCCGTTACAGTTCTGAAGAGAGCTCTCCAAGAAGCTTGGAACCGTTTGAGCCCACAACTTATTCATCATCTCATAGCAAGTATGGTAAATCGCTGCGCAGCGTGCCTGGCTGTCAGAGTGTGAATCCTTGCTGTGCTCAGTTTTCTTTCAAACTGCTACTTTGGATAATAAAATTAATTTTTATCATTCTTTTGATTTGCTTCCTTATTTTATAACCATTTTACATTCGCATATCACGTTTCCCGCTATTCTGATTTACAGTTCCTTCTTTATTCACATAATTATCAATTATGCTTAACTTTTGGACACCAGCGTACATGCTTATTTACTTTGACGTGGATTTAAATGTAAATATAATGTTAATTTTTAAATTTAAATTAGTTCTTTATTTAAACGTTACATTTGTATGTCACATTTTGAGCTTATTTTATATTTTATGTATCAATACTGAAATTTAATATCAAATATAAAATAAATTTTAATGGATGTTAATCTTTTAATTCAAAACAGAAAAATAATTACATTAGTAAAAGGCATGTATTAATGATAATCACTTTTTAGATATAATTACAGAATTGATCTGAATGTTATAAGTATGCCTACAAAGACATTGACGCATATTAAAAGCATAAAGTATGAGGTATATGTATGGTTTTAATACGTTACACTTATAACCAGCTAAATGGTTTTTAAAGATGATTTTTAAAGTCCCCTTTAATTGTGTTAATATTTTATTGTGTGTAAAAATTCATAGTAAATTTACTTTATATTGGAAAAAATAATTCGTTAGTTGTTGCAACTAAAATAGAGCACAGTTATCTCACATCGAAGCATTTATTTTCTGACAAGTACGTACAAGATCATATGTATACTGATGATGAGAAAAAATCCTGACCTTGCAATTTGATTTAGTCCTTTATGTGAGCATAATTCCCTTTTTTAAATTAAAATATTTTTAAAAATATGAATGATTTCGTTATTAAGTATTCCGCATACATGTATAGATTACTTTTTAAATATTAAACCCAACCAATCTGAAAAGAATGAGTTTAACTTAAAAATACATTTTATTTTGAAAACTTTTATAAGAATGTGTAACATTTTTTTCTGCGGAAGCAAAATTCATTTACTCGGAAAACAAATCTTTCTAAGATTAACTTCATTCGTTCCCATCATGTAGCTTCTGAACATTCTTATGTCAAGATTGATCTAAGACAGTATTTCCAATTTAATTTTTTCTCCAAAAGAAATTACTTTTCCTACATTTTATGAATAAGAAAGCCAAAAGAAAATAAGTTTTTTGCCATTAAAGGAATAAGTAGCAAGTACAAAGAACATTCCTTCTATTTTTCTTGCATAAAAGAGCAGTCGTTAAGAGAGAATAGTAAAGAAAAGAAAAGTTTATCTTTCTTAACTGTAACTGCAAATGCTTCTCTGCAGGTACATCAATCTCCGGATTCTCTGTGTCTTACTTGAAGGTTCAAGAACAATGACCTATACTTATGTTGAATGTACTTAATGGAAATTAATGTTATCGGGGAATATGTTATTAGGTAGAATGGTCCAATATATAATAACATGTATGATAGTTGTAAAATCTATCTCATCTTGAAGTTTTAAAAATCTATTTCATATATGGTATTAAAATAACATTAATTTAATAGGAAATTTATTGAAAACAGTAATTTAATATTAGATGATATATTTAAAATTGATATATGATTCATCAATAAATTTTGTTACAGCCATTAATATGTCATTCACTGCTTACATACAAGATATTTAAATGTAGTTTTCAATTCAAATTAATTACGCGTTCTTAATGAAAATAAGAATTGTATTTCCGCTCCATTATGTGGTTTGTATACCTTTTTCATGAAAAATGATACTGAGCAATTTGATATCCGATAAAAAGAAAGCTTCATAATTGTGACTAATGTTATTTATATACATTTTTTTATATTAGAATTTAAATAACATAGCCATTATTTACCGGTTTTTTAGCTGTTGACTTTGACAAGGGTGTTTATTTAAACCACCTAGCCACCGGTTCACATTTACGCCATGCATACATTAGACGACTGGGACAAAAAGAAATTTCTATTCGGTCAAGTGCTTTTTTTTATGTCATTTGTTGCTTGCGTCTTGTAAGAGAAGAAGTCACTACGTAAACCATTCCTAGAGAAGAAAATTGTTTTTATTATTTATGGACTTTCTGAGCGATATAAGGATAAGATTGTTTTTCAGCATCACTACAGCTTTACACTGTCCTAGAGTTATCACTAACTCCAGCAGCCATAATGAAATCAAATTGGTCATTAGGCATTATAAGTAATTTTAAAGAGGAAGTTTAATTTTTTGCAAACATTTGTGCTTCTAATTTTATTTTGCTTCATCTAACGTTTAATACCTACACTTATAAATATCATAAGTATTAAACTGCATAAATGAATATTACAACCGAAATAAAAAATATGTAAAATTACTTTTTATTCTTTAAAAATATTCACAAAGACTATTTTTGTGTAATTTCAGTATTGAACGATTTTGTGTTTGTATTTTCACACAATTTAAGAATATTTTTTCGATATTAAATACTTTTGGGGAACATTTTAGTTTACTTACATCACAGAACGTAGTCTAAAATCAAGCGGTGACTATAAGTATTAAAACTATAAAAATTGTACGTAAATTGAACACTATTTTGCTAAAATAAATGTTCCATTCCTATCTACTTCTACACTAAAGTCAATTTTGTTTTCGTTTGAATACAAATACAAATTAAATTAAACTACAACCACTTTCGATTTTACAAATGAATGATTTGTCGTTAAGAAAAAACGAATAAAAAATTTAAAACCAGCTTGATTTTTTTTTTTCACATTCTGCAATTCATTTTTATTTTGTCCAAAGAAATAACAAGCTTTATTTCTTAAATTGATAGTTAATGTTAAGGTTTCAAATAAGCAAATTATAGATATTTTCTTTGTAAGATGGAGTTTAGTAAAACCTAACATATATGCACCCATTTATTTTGTGAAAAAAATGTCAAATTTATAACTACCCGATTGTAAGTCAGTCACGTTGCTATTAAAATACTAGAAATCTTTTTATTTCCTTATTTTATGCACTTTAACATTTTCAAAAGGGTTTTTAGTCACTATACGTGATCTCTTTGAATGATTTAGAAGAAAAATTCCAAAAAAAATAAAAATACATTCTCTCTAACTTACACGTTTAGATGATATAATGCATATTCGCACTTGTCCACTACAAAAAAAAAAGTATTGCTTGATTTATTAATTTTCATTGAACAGATAACTTACCTTATTTAAAGATTTATTTGCATCATATATTGTTTTTAAATATTCACATTTTTGTATTTATATACATATGTATATTTCACTGACTTATTTGATAGGTACTAACTTAATTTAAAACAATTTTTTATAATGGAAAATATTTATTATTGATGAGTCATAATTATGAAATTCGGGAAGCTGTAATAAAAAAAATTTTTGGCGTAGTTAAAATTATCTTCAATAGATGGGGCCAAGATATTTTTTAAAAATAAGTTATTCTTGGCAACGTATACTTTCGAACTACATCATGCATTTAAACAGTTGCATAATTAATAAACAGTTGTAACAGTAAGACCAGTCGTAAAATTTGAGCAATAGGGGTTGATCCACCGTTAGCTGGACAGAGGCAGCCCCCTCCCCAGTTCTACTAAACTATATTTAAAGTTAAGGGGAAAAATTACATTTTTTTCACTCAGGATGTTTTACCAAAAAAGCGCATTTTTCCTTGTTATATATTATAGTATTCTTCGTTATTATATAATAAGGTAGAAAAGGTTCTGTCAATATTTTCTAAGGAAAAGCATTTTTTCACTTTTTATTTAAAGTTTAATTTAAATAATTTGTTACAACTGTCTGCCAGCGTTATGGCAGCTTATTAAATCTCTGGAAAATTATTTTTCCACTGCCATTTTAACACTCTCACAATTTCTATATTCATTTCCATCAAGAAAGTTTTGCACCGACCTGAACAGATGATAATCAGATGGTCCATATCAGGAAAATATTATGTTTAAGGTAAAGTTTTTCAACCCAACTCTGCAGTGTTTTGTGTGGTTTTTCTTGCCTTTTGTAGTCTAGCGTTGTCGTGATGAAGAATTGCACCCTTTCTGTTGGGCAAAGAGGGACGTTTGCATTGAATTTCTTTATTTAAAACATGAAGTAGCTAACAGAAGAGGTCCCCATCCACCGTTTTTTCTTTTAGCAACTCATAATGACTGCACTATATCTTAGCGATTCCACCAACATCACATAACCTGCTTCTGATGGCACGCTAGCTTTGGATGTGGACGTAGTGTCTCCCCTTTGAAAACATGTCTTTTTTCTAATCACGTGTTTATACACTATCCACTTTCCATCTCCAGTCACCAAATGATCGAAACCCGGTTCCCATTTATGATGAGCAAGATTTAAAAAACAGATCAAAATTTTGTACATAAATTTTTTTCGCTTAAATTCGTGTGGCACCCAAACAGAGTGCTTGGACGCTAAACCAAGCCTTTTAACGTAATCCAAAGCAGTAATCTGATGAATTTCTAGCTTGAAGCCCTATTATGCGGACGTTAACACGGGATTTGTCCTGCGTAGCACTTCGTCATTGACATCTGATCTGCCCTCCTGATCTGCATCTTTCAAAGAAAAATCACTGGAGTGGAATTTTTCAAACCAATTTGTTTCTGCGTCTTCCCCAAATCCGTCACACAACATTTTTTTTATCTCCATCCTACATAATATAATAGCTTAATTGCATATTTTCTTCACTCATGTTGGCACTTTCCACATTTGAAAAAGCCAGTTATAAAATAAGAGAAGATGTGTATAAATCATCAGTTATATACTAATCTAACTGTTTAAATCGGTTTCTATCAGATCCAAATTCTTGCTAGTATCAACAATACATATAAGTGCACGTGTTTAAAAAGGACAGAATTTTCCCCTATACCCAACACATATTTATGGCTCATTTTTAAAAGTCCGGCATTGCATAATATTAGAATAATTTTTAGTGAGCTTTTTGCTATGTTTTGTGCATGTACTTAAAATATAGAAAGCATACTTTGACGTTTATCAACTTTCCACTGACTTTTTCTCATAAAAATAAAAATAAAAATCTTTAAGGATTTCTTGTAAGCATTTAGAACGATTCCCTAAGTATTTTCAAGTATTAATATATATTATAAAAAATTTTAATGTAGGTTATATATACACACATATAAAATAAAGCAATACAAAATTTAAAAAATTTATACATTATACTTATATTTCTAATAAGACAATAATTTTTTCTTAATGAAAAAAATGTGAGTCTTTCTAAAAAATTGAGAGAGAGAGAGAGATCACATTGTATAAGTTAATGTTCTTTGTCTAAGGATAGTTTAAATAAAAGATTTAAAATTTCTTTGAATTTAATCCTTGAGAAATTGTCTACTTGCTTAAAATATAGTTGAACAGACGCCTGCCATAGAAACTGATATCCTCCTAACTTTATCCTTTCTTCGTGAATGCATAAATGAATCAGTCCCTGCTGCATTTCGAAGTGTCTATGGGTAAATCTCTTTCAAAATTCTGCTCCTTAGATTTACAGTAATCCTCTGGGTTTTCATTTACTCACAAATACATCGTTGACTATCTATTGTAAGAAAGAAAGTTTTTATATATACAGTGAAAAAGTGTTATAGGTTTAACAATGTAACCCTAGAGAGAGTTCTTTGTTTAGAAAAAGGAAAATAAATATTTTTAAAAGACATTTCATGGGTGTTCTATTCTTTGTTTGAAACATTTAATTCTCTGGAATAGTTTTGTAACAAGAAAATAAGAATTCAAGATTTTGAAATTCAAATATTTGTATTTATTCATTCAAAATAATTTTTAAAGTTGCTTCATACATTAATACAGAATGAATTTTAATTTTTTAGAGATGGGGAGAATTCTAAATTTATGAACGCTAGACGGCATTAGTATGTCTGATTTTATTTTATCAAGACTAGGGGCAAAAGAATATTTGCATATATTTCGAAATTAATATCTTCATTGTGACAATCTAACGCATTGCACATAAAAATAACAATCAGAACTTAAGTATTTTATTTTAATTTCTAATTACAGAAAGACATAGAAACTGAATTAAACTAAAATTAAAATTAATCAGAGATAAAATAAACAGTTAGTCCGAGTATAAAAATACTCATAAACAAAAGCATAGCTTTCAACGTTACGATGCACATTATTTCCTGACTCATGTGAAATGTATTGCGTACAACATTTTATTTGATACGATAAATAAAACTTTTACTTCACTATAATAATTATTTACTACGAATACAATTGCAGTTTGACATTGAACCTTTCTGAAAGAGAACTGATCCTTCTATAAGTTAATTAATTGATTATTTCCTAACGTAGCACTTAAACAAAAGGTATTCGCAACTTATCACGTAATTTTTAGCCGAGGTCAAATAATTTAGACAAGACCTGAATTAACTACGCTTTTAGAGAACCCGTTCTCTCTAATAACTAAGAAACTGCCAGTTGGTACTTGTTGCAAAATACAAAACAACGTTTCCTAGATTTAAATAAAAGTATGCGTAAACATTAGTCAGAGGTTGCCTATAATATACTTTTTTCTGTTTCTAAATTTAAGAGCAAACTGTAATACTTACAAATAATTTGTTACGAAATCTTTTAGGGTTATTAAAATCTTATAAAATATTGTAAGACCGAAAACAACTTTTAAGACTAACATTAGTAAGATAATATTTAAAAATAAAAGAATTGCTAAATAAGTAATATATTTTAAAGGAGCTGATAGTTATATGTTTAAGACTTTCAAAATACTAAAAATATGGAGTATTCTATAATGAAACTTCATTGCCACTTAGAGTTAAACTATTATTTTAAAATTAGATATTTCGATAAAAATAATTAGTAATTTTAAAAACCAGACAAGTGGTTTTATTCGATAATATGTTGTTTACTTAGTGGTCCTACTTTCGAAACTTTTTCATCAATGCAGACATTCGATTTATTTTATAAAACTTATTCCATAAAATTATTTACTTTGTGTTCCATCAATCAACGTTAGAGCTACATTTATCTTTTACACTTTCGATCAAAGAGTGATAAGAAAAGCAACATGATATATGAGAAATATTGTATTGTTTTTTTACCAGCCCTTAAAATTTATCACGATACATAATATAATGAGGTCAAGAAATTAAAAATAGCACAGTGAAATCTCTAAGGTCGCCATGGTATTATGTACAAAAAGTAAGAAAGATTCGCTGCGTAAAATAAGGTGCGAATTTTGTGACACTTATACGAAGATTGGCTATAACATCCCGTTGTTGCTGCTAGAAATCAAGATACCAATTAAAAGTGAATGCAGAAAAAGTGAAACATTAATTGCACTATACTTCATGAGAAGATTGAGGAAGAAGCGTGATTTTACTGAATTTGAACACGAGATGATTATGGTCGCTTGAAGCATCAGAGCCAGTACAACCAAAAGACTGCAACTAAGAAGCATTCGAGAGCAGCAGTTATCAATGTTTACATAGATTGGACTATCAAGCAGAAAACTCAACGTTAGGCTTGTTATCGTCCCATGCTACTTAAGGCTCGTTCAGAAAGGGGCATTGCGAAAGCTGTCCAGGCTAACAGAAGAGCAACTGCACGTCAAATAGTGGAGAATCTTAATCAAGGAGCTGCTGTTAACGTCTCTGAATGAATTATTCGCCTAACATTATTAAACCTTACTGACTAAGTTGGCTGACGACCTGTTTGAAAGTTTCTATTGTCGACCTTGAACAAGAGAGAGCAGACGTCTTCAGTTCACAAAATATCCCAAGGATTAGGCCGCAGATGACTGGAAAAGAGCAATGCGGTCCGGAGAGTCTCGTTTTCAGTTATGTAATACAGAAACAAGGGTGTAAATATTTACAAAACAGAAAGAAAGCAAGTATTCTACTTGCACTGTCACAACGTTTCAAGCTGGAGGAGGCAATATTATGGTTTGGGAGATGACTTTCTTAGCGTTACAAAGGTCCCTATCAAAGAATGTTTGAATGCCGAAGAGTATAGGAGTCAGTGTTATCGCAGATCTGGTACATCCCTTTATTTCATGGTGTACCCTGACGGAGTTAGATTCTCTCTGCCAGACAATGTTTCCTGTCATACAACTGTTATTGTCCGGAAATGGTTTGGAGAGCGTGACAGAGACTTTTCCTTACATAGACGGTCCGCAGAATCACCACCGTATATAAATGAAGTTGAGAGTCTTTCAGATGAGATCGAATAGGGCATCAGGCAGCTGGATCCAGAATCATCCAATCTGAAGGCATTCAAAAATGCATTTCATCGGGTATAGTATCAGATTCCTCGTACAAATTACCAACATTTCATAGAGCCCATGCCAAGGAGTATCTATGTGGTATTAAGGGCAGATAAATATGTCTCAATGTTATATTGAAGAAGTGGTCACAGTAATTTAACCACTCCGTGAATATGTAAGTATATAATTTTTTATTTAATGGTAAAAATGTCTAAGAAATGAAGTTTTTTTAAAAATTATTTTTATCATTTTTATTACTTTTTTGCACCTATAATTCTGCCGCTTAAATACTACTCATGAAAATTCAGATTTAATTTAAGAAGTGTGGAATGCTGATTTAGTATTTTTAAATTTTTATTTTCTCTACTTCTTGAAGTATTTGGCCTCTCAAAGAAATACTTTATTTTGTTATGTATTTCAAACTTTACTATTACAGTAAATTTGACTTAAAGGATAATGAAATTTTAGCACTTAAAAAGAAAAGCCAATATCTCTGATTTAAAATTTACTGTAATTAGTTCCAGTCTTAGAATAAACTGCAGGCACAGAAACTTTTATAATATTCCACCAATCCCTTTTAATTTTACATACTGGATATTTATAAATGAATATCGGACTAAACAATATGGATAAAACTAGATTAGTTTTGTAAATTAAAAATCGAAAATAGAAATATAAAGAAAGATCTTATCACACTGAGGGAAAACAAACTGAAAAAGAGATATACACACAAAAAAAGCCTGTGTAAATGCCGGGGTAAGATGAGGGAAAAGAAATCTGTCTGTAAAGGAAAAGAAATTGAAGACATTTCAGAAAGGAGATAATTTTATTGACATAAGTAGAGAAATCCCTCACATCAGGCATACACCCTCACCCAGAAGTGCTGACATCGAGAAGGAAAAAGGAAATTTCCATTGGGATATAGTTGTACTCCTGGAAAACTCCCGTGCAACGCCGGGCAAAATGGAGGGGAAACAGACCCTCCGACGCGACAAAGATATAGAACAAATTGCGAAAAAGGGAATTTCAATGACAAAATATAGAAATCACACACAACCGAGGAAGTAATGACATCCAGATGAGAAGAGGAAATTTCTATTGACAAAAAGTTATACACTTACAAAAGCCTGTGCAGGGGTGCGCCATACAGCCATAACAAATGACACAATGACATAATATGGCGCTGAAAATTGAATTAAGGCAAACTGAAATTTTGTGACGTAGCTTTTTTGATTTAATTCATTCTCAGATTTAAAAAAAAAAGCGTTTAACATGTGATAAACGTGAAATATATCCTTGAAATCATAGTCTTACAATTACATATGTTGTCGTCAAAATCCAGTTTTCAGCCTTACTGGAATTTTATTGACTGATTCCTTCACTTTGATTGAAAAATAACTACTTTTGATATGTGATTTATTTGAGATGTTTTTTTTATTAAAAACACAATTTCTAAAACGAAAATATATCTATGTTTTTTTTCTTAATTTAAATTCCGAAAAGAGATAAAACTGTTTTTTAAGCATATTGGTAAATTTTTTTACCTTTTCCAAAGGTTCCAATTTAAATTGAAACGGAATATTGTAATAATCTTTAAAAATTCACGAAATTTTGTAAATTTCTATCTTTTGATATTTTTTATACATAAAACTGTTTATTAAAAAAGGTAGTTTTTCGTTTCGGGGAACCATAAAAATATAACTAAAATAAATCTCAAAAAATCGACCTCTGTCAATAATAATTAATGGTGGTAAGCCAACCACAGAATTCAAGAATTTAAGGGCTTATGTTGCATGCGCGGAAATACAACTTTTGGAGAGTACGTAGGCAAACATATTAATTGTGTATGTGAGAAACAGAATAACAAGAACAGTTATACAAAAAAAAAATCCCGTGCAACGACGGACCATGCAGCTATATATGGATGTAAATTAATATTTTTTTAAAAAACTAAAACACAATATTGTTTTTTATAAATTATTACCAAATTATTTTAAGAATCGTACAATGGCTGCTTTCTATTGGATAAAATAAGATTAATTTTGTAAATTATTAATGGAAAATAAAAATGTGATCTTATCCATGAGGGAAAAAAGAGGGGAAAAGAGTTTTATACTCCAAAAAGCCTGTACAACACCGGGTTAAACGAGGGGAAAGAAATATTCCTAATAAGTAATAGAATAAATTTCGGATAAAAAGAGAATATTTTAATGACATAAATATAGAAAATCACTCTCCTAGAAGTGCTGGCGTCGAGAGGGAAAGGGGAAATTTCCATGGGAATAAAGTGATGTACTCAATAATAGCCCGTACAACGCGGGGCTAATCCGACGGAAAACGGACCCATCCGCTGGAGCAAAGAGTTGGAAGAAATTTCAAAATAGGGTATTTTAATGATATATTAAAATTGAAGTCACAAACACACCAGGAAAATTGCTTGCACCGAGATGAGAAGGGGACATTTTTAAGGCAAAAATCTATACACTTGAAGAAGCCCGTGCAACGCTGGGCCATGCAGCTAGTCTACACTATTAAAATTCGAAGGTAAACAAACGTATCTATCTATCTATCTATGTGCGTCTATCTTCTCACGAACGGCACCACACAGAAAGTCGCGGAAGGTACCAAAAGATCGGGAATTTTCCGGGGAAGCCGTATTGCCTATTTATATTCCGATATTGTAATTAGTTGAAAAGATATTAATTAAAAACCTGAAAACCCCGTTTTTTTTCGTGCAAATTTTGATTTGTCTCCATTGTTGCAGCAATGTTATTGTTACAACAGTGACAAAAGCAGGCGTCGAAAATCGGTTTTCAGCCAAACTTGCAATTTCATGACGTTGCTCTGTTTTCTGTATTAACTTACTCTGTTTAAAAATAAATGCTTTTAATGTGTGACTAACTTGAAATGTATTATTAAAATCCCAATGTCTACAATGTTTTACATTTTTTATAAATTTTCTTGGATTTAAATTCCAATAGAAAGAAAGTTACAACTATTTTTCAAATAGATTGGTACATTGTATATCTCTCTTAACGCTGCCAAGTTAGACTGTGTTGGAATATAGTAAAACTTTTTAAAAAAATTTATAGAATTTTGTAATTTTGAACAACTTTTATTTTTCCAATTTTCGCACATAAACTATTTTTAAAAAAGGCACTTTTCCATTTCAAAGAGATTGCAACGAAAAAAAATTGCTAAAATCACCAAATGTCAGTAATGATTAATTGTGATAAACCTACGACAGAATTGACCGGTTTGAGAGCTTATGGAGCATGTGCAGACAGCTACTTTCTGATACATCAGAACTGATAGTTTTCTTTATTTTCCAGAAAAGCAATTTAGTGAAAAACTTTAAGAGAATATAAGAAAATGCTGAAATGCTTTCATCAAATAATATTATTTACATTTTAAATCTTTATGCAGTGATATGAAAAAATCTTTAGGTTTTCTTTCCCATACTTCTTTTTTTTACAGTTACATATTTTTAATCGAATAATCAAACACACATCCAGATATAAGCAGTCATTTCCAGTGCACGTTTATCCATTGGGCGCTTGGGCCGGGCGGCAAGGGGCCCAGGGACCCAAAAGGACCAGGATAAGCTGGACTTCACTAGATTTTCTGATTACAAATTTCGATTCTCCAGTACCAAAGAAGCATGTAGATATTCTGTGCTTAGGGCCCGTGATGAGCTTAAATCAGCACTGGTCGTTTCAATAGATAATGGTAAAAAAAATTTATTCATTATTTAATAAAAATGGATATAAATTAATATTAAAAAACAACAAATTACAATATATTTTAAAATTATTATTCATTACAAAATTAGTTATTTAGTAGTAAAATTATACTCTATCTTTTTTTTTCTTGTGGATAAAACTAGATTAGTTTTATAACTTAGAAATCAAAAATAGAATTTTAAAGAAAGACTTTATCACTGGGGGAAAAAAAGAGAGAAAAAGAGCTATACGCATGAAAAAGCCTATGTAATGCCGGGCTTAACCAAAAGAAACGGAACCTGTCTGCGTATAATGGAAAAAAAATTAAAGACATTTCGGAAAAAATAATTTTAATGACATAAGTATAGAAATCACACACACATCGCGAATACACTCTCACCCAGAGATGCGGGCATTGAGAGGGAAAAATTAAAATTTCATTGGGATAAAGTTATACTCTCAAAAAGACCGTGCAACACCGGGCTGAGTGGAGGAAAAACATACCCACCCAATGGAGTAAAGAGGTGAAAGATATTTCAAAAGAGGGAAATTTAGTGACATTGATACAAAAATCCCACACAAATACACCAAGAAGAGTGCTTGCACCGAGATAGGAAGGAGGATTTTTTAAGGCAATAATATTTATACACTTGAACAAGCCCGAGCAACGCCGGGCCATGAAAGCTAGTCTACACTATTAAAATTCGAAGGTAAACAAACGTATCTATCTATCTATCTATCTATCTATGTGCGTCTATCTTCTCACGAACCTTACCGCGCAGAAACTCACGAAAGGTACCAAAAGATCGGGGATTTTCCGGGGAAGCCGTATTGCCCATTTATATTCCGATATTGTAATTAGTTGAAAATATATTAATTAAAAACCTCCAAAAAACCCGTTTTTTTCGTGCAAACTTTGATTTGTCTCCATTGTTGCAGCAATGTTATTGTTACAACAGTGACAAAAGCAGGTTTTCGCTCATACTTGGAATTTCATGACGTTGCTCTATTGATTGTATTAACTTACTCTGTTTAAAAAATAAATGCTTTTAACGTGAGTCTAACTTGAATTGTATTATTATTTAAATCCCAAATTCTAAGATTTTTTACATTTTTTACAAATTTCTCTGCATTTCTTGGACTTTAATTTTAAAAAAAAGAAAGTCAATACTATTTTTAAAGTAGATTGGTAAATTGTATATATATTTCTAGACGATGCTAAGTTAGACTGAGATGAAATATTGTAAAATTTATTCTAAAAATTTAGGAAATTTCGTAATTTTGAAAAAATTTTCTATTTTAATGCTTTTTTTCCACATAAAATATTTAAAAAAAGGCACTTTTCCATTTCAAGGAGCCATAAAAAGGCAACGAAAAAAATTGCTTGTTACCAAATGCCAGTAACCTACGACAGAATTGACCAGTTTGTGTATGTATGTGTGTGTGACGCTTACGGAGCATCTTCAGAAAGACTACTTTCTGATACACCACAACAGATATTTTTCTTTATTTAAAAAAAAATTTAGTGAGAAGACATTAAAAATATAAGAAAATCCTGAAATGTTTTTATTTGATAGTATTAATTTTATGTTGAGGGTTTTTTAATGCAGTGAATTCAAGCAAATGTATGTGTCTAGATTTACTCTCCCATACATTTTTTTATAGTTATATTTTTTTAAACAAATATAATCAAACATCCAGAAATAAGCAGTCATTTTCCATTCATTATTTAATAAAAACGGATATAAATTTAGATTATTTTTTAAAAAAAACTAATTTGGTATTGATTTGTATTATTTATTACAAAATTAATTTATAATATCGTACATTGTATGTTTTCTTGTGAATAAAACTAGATTAGTTTTGTAAATTACAAATCGAAATTAGAAATAGCACTGAGAGAAAAAAGACTGAAAAAGAGATATACACACAAAAAAGCCTGTGTAAATGCCGGGGTAAGATGAGGGAAAAGAAATCTGTCTGTAAAGGAAAAGAAATTGAAGACATTTCAGAAAGGAGATAATTTTATTGACATAAGTAGAGAAATCCCTCACATCAGGCATACACCCTCACCCAGAAGTGCTGACATCGAGAAGGAAAAAGGAAATTTCCATTGGGATATAGTTGTACTCCTGGAAAACTCCCGTGCAACGCCGGGCAAAATGGAGGGGAAACAGACCCTCCGACGCGACAAAGATATAGAACAAATTGCGAAAAAGGGAATTTTAATGGCAAAATATAGAAATCACACACAACTGAGGAAAAAATGAGATCGAGATGGGAAGAGGAAATTTCTATTGCTAGAAAATTATACACTCGAAAAAGCCTGTGCTGGGTTGGGCCATGCAGCCATAACAAATGACACAATGACATAATATGGCGCTGAAAATTGATTTAAGGCAAACTGAAATTTTATGACGTAGATTTTTTTGATTTAATTCATTCTCAGATTAAAAATAAATGCTTTTATCATGTGATTAACGTGAAATATATCCTTGAAATCATAGTTTTGCATTTACATATGTTGTCATCAAAATCCAGTTTTCAGCCTTACTGGAATTTTATTGACTGATTCATTCACTTTGTTTGAAAAATAACGGCTTTTGATATGTGATTTATTTGAGATGTGTTTTTTATTAAAAGCACAATTTCTTAAATGCATATATCTACGGTTTTTTTTTTTTTTTAAATTAAATTCCGAAAAGACATAAAACTTTTTTTTAAGCATATTGGTAAATTTCTTCCCCCTTTATAAAATAACTCTTTTTAAAATAACTCCCAAAATCGACCCCTGCCAATAATAATTAATGTTGGTAAGCCTACCAAAGTATTCAAGGATTTGGGGGCTTATGTTGTATGCGCGGAAAGACAACTTTCGGAGAGTACGTAGGCAAACATATTAATTGTGTATGTGATAAACATAATAACAAGAACAGTAATACACAAGAAAAATATCTTGCAATGACGGACCATGCAGCTATATAGGGATGTAAATTAATATTTTTATTAAAAAAAAACTAAAACACAGTATTATTTTTTATAATTCATTACTAAATTACTTTAAAAATCTTAAAATGGGTGCTTTCTATTGGATAAAATAAGATTAAATTTGTAAATTATTAGTGGAAAATAAAAATGTGATCTTATCCATGAGGGAAAAAAGAGGGGAGAAGGGTTTTATACTCCAAAAAGCCTGTACAACCCCGGGTTAAACGAGGGGAAAGAAATATTCCTAATAAGTAATAGAATAAATTTCGGATAAAAATAGAATATTTTAATGACATAAATATAGAAATCACTCTCCTAGAAGTGCTGGCGTCGAGAGGGAAAGGGGAAATTTCCATGGGAATAAAGTGATGTACTCGGTAATAGCTCGTGCAACGCCGGGCTAATCTGACGGAAAACAGACCCGTCCGATGGAGCAAAGAGGTGGAAGAAATTTCGAAATAGGTTATTTTAATGATACATTAAAATGGAAGTCACAAACACACCAGGAAGAATGCTTGCACGAGATAGGAAGGGGAAATTTGTAAGGCAATAATATTTATACATTTGAAAAAGCCCGTGCAACGCCGGGCCATGCAGCTAGTATATATATTAATGTCCAACATACGAAACTAAATGATGATTCTTGCTTTTTAAGAATAACTTTAATTTAGCGCAAAAATATTTAGACAAATGACAGCAGCTTCGTGCGGCAAAAACCTCTCCTAGAGAGAAACAGTAAAGCAACTGAATATTCTGCACAGATTATATTACACCAAGAACTTAAAACAAAAAAACATGTTGTCATTGCTCAAAAGATAAATACATTCGATGGGGTTGGTAAAAGGCACAAGACAATAAAACTAATTATTATACAGAAAATAAATATAAAATAGAACTTGCGTTAATAATAATAATAATTGAATATAAATTAAGTATATTATATCAATTATATATAACATACTTAGCACATTAATAATAAAAATACAATTTAAGTAATAGATATAAATACAATTCCATTCAAACAATATATAAGCACCGCAAGCAAAATAATTAGAAATCTAAAAGCCGTGGAACATCATCTTTCGATTTCCCAACATTCTTCCTTTATTTGTTTCCCGAAGAAATAGATATACATTTCAGGAATTTATATTCATTAAATTTATATACATTTATAGATTCACATTGAGAAATTTTCTTTAGTTAGAAATTTTTTTAAAATTTTTACCTCTATTTAGAAAAAGTCAGAAATTATATGAACTTTCCAAGAATAGTTACAGTACAAACATTTACAGTTTTTCTGTAAGTACAATAAGAAAGAAAACGAAATACGTCTACTTCCAAAAAAAAAGAAAAAGAAAATACTTATATTTCTCCAGGAAAAATAGAAAATATTATTGGATTTCATCCGCATCATAAGTTCTCAGGAAATTTTCTAAAAGATCCAGCATTTCTGATCAAGAAATACAGATGTTTATTGTTATTTATTTATTTGAAGGATCATTTCTGCTCATATTCTTAACTTGAATAAAGGACCCTTTTATAGTTTTGATTGGTGTGATCAATGACCTCTGCTAAATCAGCAAACTTGATCTCAACAAAATATATAACTTTAGTTAATGAGTATAAATTACGTTCTATTGATTTCAAAAACTTATTTGAGGAATAGTTTTATTAGATAGAGATTTGTAAAGAAATTGTCAAAAAATTTCGGATGTACTTGTACTGCATGATATTGCAAAATAATACTTTAGTTTATAATGCGTTTTTGTTATAATTACCAAATTTTATTTGTACACGTACTCACTTCTTTAGTATTTGTAGAAATATGTAAGAAATTGATATATAACTCTGGTTAATGTGTATAAATACAATTCTATTGGTTTTAAAAGCATCTTTGATTATTAGTTCTATTAGGTATAGGTTTGAAAAGAAACTGAAAAAAAATTCCGGATGTATTGCATGATATTGTAAAACAAAAACATTTTCGTTCATTATATTTAATTGTTATAAATACTAAATTTAATCTCTACACATACCAACTGTTTTAATGCTTGTGATATAATGTATTACAAATAATATCAGACATTTAAAATATTTTATAGCAATGAAGGTTTTTGGTAACTGTTTAGTTATATTGTTATTGAAATTTATAGATCTTGTTATAGGTTGGAAATTCTCAGATAAAAAAAGGTTCGTATCTTTTTCAGATTTCGTCTTATTTACTCTGTTTTATTTATCTATTTCTTGGTAAAAGTTTTTAAAAAATGGTCTATATTGGGATTTACAGAAAGACCCCATGAATTGTTCCAAATTAGCAAAAAACTATAAAATATAAAATCCGAATACGTTTTACTTCCAGTGACTAAAGTAATGCTTTAAAGAAAATATATTTAAGCAATGCTGAATTAATTCAAAGATACATATGTTTATATATAAGTTACATATTTTTAAACGCAGCTCGAATGATCGCGCAGGTTTGCGTGCGTTAGACGTTCTTATCCCTTTAAGATGCGAAATACTTTTAGGTTAACACTATACTGACCCCAATGATACTGGAAAACATAATAAAACAACTTTTTGTTATCCCCTCCCCCATAACATGAAGTGATCCAGCACGAATTTACAGGCTGCGTTTTAAGGGGTTATATTATCAGAGATAAATTTTTACTAATCGAAAATTTATTTTGGAATTTTATTGTACAGTCACATAAAATACGTTTTTCCTAACATGAAATAATTATGAGAATTCATTCACAGTATAGAAAAAAATAGTTCATGATATTCCAAATGAATGAGATAGCATATTTACAAAAGAGATATTTTTTTAACTGAATATTATTTCACGGTCCCTTTTATTAAAAAAAAAAGAAATTTCATTAAAGACATAATTACATTTTTTGTTTCATAGGAATGAAAATTCACTACTTTGCTTCCATCAGATTTAAATATACCTATATCGGAAGCTAAATATATACACTACCGATTTAAAATTGTAGCAAGTCACTCTCTTACTTTGAAAAAAGGGTGATTTTATGAAGGTTATTTGAGCACTCTTCCTAATCGCCCATATACTTATGTCATAAAACTGGAAATGTGTTTTTGCCGCTTCTGGTGATGCTAAATCTTTGCTTAAGTATATTTCTTCTCCATTTTATGAGTGCTTCCAAACTCATTTATGCAAAGAAGAAGACATTGCTGGAAATGACTTTAAGAAGTCTCTGCACAAAGCAGAATTCTTTTAACTAAACTGGTCTTTTCCTGCTTTAGAAATTATTTTAATATTTTTACTAATGTTTGATACATTTTGTTTATAGACTTAATTTTTAATTCAAGCTTATTGGAACTGATTTTAAATGCAATATGTTGAAAAAAAAGAGATTATTATTTTTTTTCCATTTGAATATAAAGAAAATAATATATTTAAAAAATGACATGGACAATTTTTGTTATAGCCCCTTTCTCCTCTTCTTTCAATATTTTAAGCAAGTTTTTATTTTGCTTAATATGTAATCCAGCCCTGCATTTAAAGGAAGTAACAAAACTATTTTCAAAAAAGTAATTTTAGAGTAAAATATACTTAGCTTTTATTTCTAAATAAAAAAAATGCCAATTAATTTGTGTCGCAATTATAATGACGATTCCAATCATTACATTTAACAACAGGAAGTAATAGTAGTTATCCAACGGGTATGGAAATATTCAGCTGTTAATAGCATATAAAAATATGTTTATTTTGAAAGTTGCACATATCAGATAAAGCATTTTTGAAACTCCCTACTAATTCTATTACAAAACCTTTAAACATATAAGACATTATATTTTTTAAATGAATGTCATTGATTACACAAAATGCGTAAACGTACTCTATATTATCCGCTATTTATAAAAAAATGTATGTCAGTAATCTTAGACATACTGTCAAAATAATGAAAAAATAATTGATTGTACTCCTATTAAGTAAATATCAATCTAGCTTTAATAGATATGAAAATTGAGAGAAATATTTTCCATTTGTGAAGAATAAAATAACTTAATTCTTGTTGTAATATTTGTTATGCTATTTCCAATAAAGTGGCATTATAAAATAAGTATTTCCATTTTTAATAAAGACCTTTTATTTTTATTTTTTATTACTGGAGGATAATTGTAAGGATCATTATTTTCCTGTGTGTCTGCATATGTGAAAGAACAAAAACCAATTTGAACTAATAAATGTAGAGTACGTAAAATTAATATTTACGATACGAATATTTAGTAGTTGCTTCATATCAAAAACTTAATAATTCCCACTTAGAGTAAGATGTATTACTTAAGGGTATAAATATTTCAGTGATCAAATTAAGTCTACAAGAAAAATCTTATTAACTATTCTGAACATTTCTTGAAATGAATTTTGGATACTTGTATTTGACAAGAAAATATTGTAAATTATTCGTCAAACATATTTTAGTCAGAAAAGTTATTCTACAAAGTATAAGGAAATTAAAAAAAAAAGATATAAGAATAAATTTTTTTGAATACTTAAATCTGATTTAGAATTATCTTCACACATACATTCAGTCTGAAATTTAAAATTATACAGAAAACTTAAGAAATTCATATTTTTGTGGAACATTAGTTTTTCTTCAAAGGGGAATTTGAAAAACATTCTATTTTTATTTTTTTTCTCCAAAAATAAGTACAAAATACTTTAAAAAGCATTCCGCAATTTCTTTTAAAAGTGAACTTTCCTCAATTTTCAAAGTATTGTTCTTATATCCGTTCACTCTTCTTACTTCTAACTTTTGATCTGCATAATATATTCTCAAATGATAATAATTTGCACTTTGCCTCAAATACATTTAAAAAACCAAAAATGTGCATCTTTTCTTTAGTTTTTTAAGCATTTCTGTACGTGTCAAAGATAATAAAAAATTTTGAGTGTAATATTTTTGCAATTAAATGCATTTCTTAAGCTCTTAAGACATACTATCCATATTTACACACGAATTAAAATCAAAATTATTTACAAACAGTTTCTTTTTTAGCTTAAGAAAAATTAAGTATATTTTTCTATAGTAAATGTTATTTAATGCGCTATGTATTATACATATATAATTAATAAGGTATGGAGAGATTTTAAAAAGTAATCTAACATGTTTCGTTAAAATCTTACCGATAATATTTAAGCTAATTTTAAAATATCTAGAGCTTACATATAAGAAAACAATCATTTTTACATATTTAACTTCTACACATTCCTTCAATTTCTTATGCTAAACATTAAAAACATATTAAACTGGCCCATACTGTCCATGTTCTGTTTTCTTTTTCCTAATTCCCAGCTATATTTGCTTACTTTCTAGTTCCTTTTTTAACGTTGGGCTTATTTGTTCCTTTCCGTAATTTGCAAGTACTTAAAAATATATTTAGTTACATAAAGGGTTCGACAATAGCTTATAAAAGTCAATGAAAAATCGCTTAGAAACAGTTGTGTCATGATTTTTTTTCATTTATATATTAATTTTTATTTCACTAATCTAACTTCATTTTAGATTTTTTAAACACACAGAAAGCTAATAAAATAACTTGATTGGTTGATGGATTGAGTGTTTGTTATCGTTTTCCCAGAATCTATACTAGTGCTGTTCGCACAATTGACATCGAAAATTACAAATACCGCCATGTAATGAAGGTGAGACCTAAGTAGACAGACCACTCTAAATTGACAAGCCAAACCAACGCTGTGGAGTTTGAGACCCGAGAGATTCAACATGTATTACTTTTAAGCACGTGACGTGAGTTAACGATTCAATCGAAACTATAATGGCAGAAGTCTGCAAAAAGGCCCACTCGCTTACGATAAATTTAGATAATCGATTATATATTTTAAAAATACTTGTAAAAATAAAACAATTTTTATGATTATTACTTACATAATAGCCCTCCATAAAATGCATTCTGGTTGGATAATTTTTATTGATATAACAAAAAAGCATAATGAGATAAACAGCTGTGTCTAGATGAAACACGATTCCTTTTTAATGTCTACCTAACTTTATTCTAAGATTATTATCTGATTTTATTGAGCTTCTTCGGCATTAACTAATACATAGTTTGAAAAAAATAATAATTTATATTGTGAACCATGATTAAAGTAAAAAGCATTCTAAGAAAATAAAAATCTGTTCTGCAGAAGCTTCCACATTAAAAATGTTCATTCATTAAAAAACTATTTTTTAAATGATAAACAGTAAATTTCATTGATTGTGTAGTTACAGAAACTCTGTATAAGATTTCTATTAGAAATTGCAAATTTATGACTTAAGTTGAAGTATTAAAATAAATACAAAAACAGCCACAGATAAAAGAAAATTATAAAAAATTCAGTCCCTCTTAATGATACACAAGACACAGATATAAAAAGGTGACTCTAAATTTCTTTTTACAAAATAAAAGCAATGATAATATCCAATACTCATTCAGACGAGTAATAATCGCCATGGAGAAAGAGAAAGAGAGTATAAAAAAATTTAAATTTAGATTTAAAATCTAAAAATACTAAAATGTTGGAAAGCGAATGACTAATATTGAAAGTTGAATGTTTAAATGTATTGTTCAGAAGCAAAAAACAAAAGACGTCATTTTATACCTGCCTACGTAACATATCTAATAGGAAAGGCTATAAAGTATTTACCACATGTAAATTTCTAATGAGAAGGTTCAGTACTTGCTTTTAGTAGGTTTAATGGAAAACCCTTCAAAGCTAACAATGCCATTTAAAAACGGGACATCATAAACATTTTCAATTAAAACCTTGTTAACTTACTCGTGATGTTAAAATGATTTGTGACCACGATATCCAAGGGATCATCATCATGAACTCGTAGCCATCGAGTCATGAGTTTAAGTTCTGCTGACACTCAGAATAAGTGTAGAAGGAATTATACACCTTAAATCTGCCATTGGTAAAAATTCACATGTTGGTGTAGTCTGAAAATTTGTAAATTTGTGTATCAAGAGCTCTTGTATTAAAAAATCAAATTTAATCAATCAAATTGAAAAGAATTTAGAAGACTATGGTAGATTACGCAATGAGAAATTGGCAGATAAGCGTGTCAAATAATTCAGGCAAAATAGAATGGCACAATGGCTAAGAGAGATTTCAAACGTATTGTACCTTTTTTCTTATTCCTAACTTTACTAGTGCTGATAAACTACTGCGAGAAGCTGATTCGTTTGCTATCTCAAACAACAATACAGTACACTCCCGAAAAGAAATAAGGCCGGAAATGGAAGATTAAGTTTAGGCGATATTGGCAACACACACTTCTCCTTTAACGAGAGCACGAGTGATGGCTCACGAAATGGGTATTTCTAAGAAAATGAACTAGCTTTCGTCAAAGGGAAGGGGCAAAATTTACTCAGAGATGATTTTCCCTTCCTGGTAGAGATCGGGCAATGGATGCTCCCAACGAAGAATATCAATTAACAATTCCCCGCATAAGTATCATTTAGTGATGAGTGATCATTTATAGAAGAAAAGGAAATTCCAGCATGCGAAATAAACAAGTTTGGTCTGACAGCATCCTCGCTGCACTGCCTCTTGTAAATATCAATAGAAAATTTCCGTGAACATACGAACAAACACAATAGTGAATAACCGGTAGGTCCTTACATTCTACATGACAGTTTGACAGGTGTAACAAACTACATCTTCTTGGAACAAATGCTTTCTAGTTTATAGCTGGCTGTTCCGCTCTTTATCTAGAAATACATGTGGCTTACGCACACTAGAAGAGACAAACACTTTTTTTTCAGTATGGTCTGACACATCTTGAACCCTATAGATGACACATAGCTGATCTGTAGCTTGACTTATCGCTTACCGTACCTAAGCTTGGTTAACATTTCTTCTGCGAGCACATGAAATCTTTGGTATACATGAAGATCTCGTAGTGAAAATCAATTTTTCCGTAGGCATAGTGAACACAATATTATGTGTTATCTGAAGGGTATGCCTGTGTAGAAACAATTTAGACTCACCCTATAGATATATAGCTTTTCCCATTCCCCTACGAAAAAATGACAATTTTGTGAAGTAACTATGATTGGTATTAAGAAATTTATTTTTCTTATTTAGAAAAAGAAATATTTAAGTTTTTGAGAATAAAATGTAGTGAATTGTAGGCATTGTAATTTTTCTGTTCAACAGAAATTGAATAAGTTTATCCATAAAAAATTATTTATGAATATACTAATAAAGTCTAACGTATCAATACTTCGGAAATAAATTACATTAAACATTCGATTTCCTTGTGAGAATATCATAGTAGATTTAAAAAAATGAATCAGGAAGTAAATGAGTTTGTCATAACTTTCTAATCTCATGGGTTATAAATATTTTTCAGGTGAGTTTATAACCTGTTTAGAAATGCGTTAAGGAATCTCCTGATTGCAGACGATGCAATTAACTTTCGCCCAATGCAATTAATTCTCTGTTTAATTTCTTACCCATCAAAGAATTTTGTAAAATTCGTTAACTTTTGGAAAGATGAGTTTTGCAGATATACATATATTCTGTTTTTTCTTTCCATTACTTTCTTTAATTTATGGAACTGAGATGCATTTTTTCGTAAGTTATTTGTAAAAAACGGGTTTTAATGACTTATTTCGTTATTTTTTGTATAATAAATAAGAAATAGGGGCAATTCAAATAGAAAGTGTAAGCTACCTAAATATTATTAGAATTTCTAACTAAAGATGATTTAAATAGGTAGTATCAAAATAATGTTCTTTTGTACAATCTCTATTATTTCCTTAGCGACGATATATTCTATCAACCCAGTCACAACGTTCCGTCATATTTCATCTAATACATTCCTCTACTGATTTGAATATTGCGTTTCAATTATTTTGAAGAATCAATTTTTTTGGTTAGGTAAAAGTGTAAGAAAACGCATGTACGAATTAAATTCTAATTTTGAAAATACTACTGTTAACATTCCATTATCTATCTTTAACCCTTTATCTACCGACGGTACTTATAAGTACCACTCACTTTCAAATTACATAAAATGATCATTTTTACGAATATTCTGACGATAATTATTATGAAAACTTTTTTAAATCCAATCTTCGGATACATGGCAGACCAGGTTCTATGATGAGTATTTTGGCGGGGAAGGCGAATATAGTTTTAAAACAGAAGTAACGTATTCAGCGGTTATTTTGATCGCATTGCGATGATTGTCATTTTTGTTCTGAAAAAGTATTTAATGTCAAAAAGTAAGTGCCTTATTTTTTGTATGTTAGTTAAATCATAAGAAAACGATTTGAATATATATTTTAATCGTATGTATTAATAGGGTATGTAATTAATTTTATAGGTGAATAACTTTTTGGTACTTATAAGTACCAACAGCACACAGGATGTTGGAGCAAGAACTTAGTTTTTTTGTCCGTGTAACTTATTGCTGTTTTTTTTTTATTTTTATATATAACGTCATCACATATTAATGAACTAAAGTTATGCTTTTTTTAGCATTTCTTTTCGTTTAACTTATTTATTTTGCTTTTTTATTCTTTTACTTTAAAGTTTTAAGAAAATTTTGAACTGTGAATCTGAGCTTGTTTTTTTACCACACAATTAAATAAAATATCTATATTTTTTTCAAAAATTAGCAACATTTTCATTTCCTTATTTGTGACTCAAATTTCAAAATGATAGGAGGTTATCAAGGTGCTTTACTATTGTTATTTTCCTTATCTTAGTGTGTCTAGAAAAAAGAGGCTTTGAATTACTACAAAACCTACCATCTGAAAGCAGTGATGCCTTAACCGCTGATTCTTTAGATGAAGACGTCCCAGCAAATTATCTACTGAAATTTTAGTTAAATTCTTAAAATGATGATCAAGAGACTGAACAAGACTCATGGTGCAATAGTTCATGTTCAGAAAATACAGTATTTCCTCCCCCAGGATGCATTGCTTTAAAAAACATTCAGTCAAAACCTCACTCCAAATGCACAACGTGTAAAGAATTTTTGTGTATTAATGAAAAGATAAACTGTTTTTTGAATATCATCAAATTAATTTTAAGTGTAAAATCAGCTCTTATGTATAAAAAAAAAGTAAATAAATTTTAAAATTTTTATAATTTTCAAAAATAAATATACAGTGCTGTAAAATACTAGTGTTCTCTGGTTATTCATCCTCTTAAAGAGTTAAAACTCTGTTCAAAAAGCCATTCGGTTTTTTTGTATTATGAGAATATTTTAGACCTTTGTGTACTGACGGTACTTTAAAGTACTAATTTAATTATCTCTAACGGATTAAATTTCCTTAGGTTAAGTATTTTATTTACGCATAGCTCTTAATTTTCAATGCAATGATTCAAAAAAAAATATTGCACGAACATAAGTGGAGTAAATCATAGCGTGGTATAAAGGGTTAAACCATGAAATAAAGAGTAAAACTTCTAAATTGCAGTTCAACTTAGAGCATTTACAAATTTATTACATCATTATAAGTATTTATTACCTTATTAAGATATGTATTACATCATTCAGCTATGTAGCTTATTTTTATACATCACAGGTTCGTAAACCGTATTAGCAGATATCATTTCTTTATTTACTATACGACAATCAAATGGCGCCCCTCGCTCTTTTGGAGGGAAATTATTTTTTCCCAAGTTGTATTTCGAATAAGATTGCACTCGTACTTGATATAATTTTTTTTTCCTTTGTAAGGTGCTGTTCATGTGTTGTACTCTTATTTGCGTTGTGGAACTAAGGAAATTGTTCCTGTATTCATAAATGTCGGTATTATTTTACTCCAAAATAAAAAAAAACAATAAAGTACCATAGGTTAAGCTATCGAATACTATTCGCCCCTAATATTTCTGGACTCAAACAAAATGCTAGCATCTTCATTTACTTGTGACGTTTTTTTTTTTAAAAAAAAAATTAACTTTACTTACCTATTTTTATGCAATCAGCAATAGATGATTCTTGCCTCCAATTTCTTATGAACTATAATAACATTTTCTTTAGGCTGTTATATGCAATGTTTTGTACATAGTTAAACTTTCAAACTATGCGTCAAGGACTTCCTGATTCTCTTCTTTGAATGAAACTTACTTCCTTTGTTTTATCACAGGTCGCTTGGATAGTCAGATCCTATTTTTATCATTTACATAAACAACAACAAAAAATACATATAATTATTATTTGAATATACTAAAATTTATCGTATCCGAAATTTCCTATTTCAATGACCGTACTACTATTTAAATGAAAAGCTACATGGAATATTGTCATACAACAGAAAACATCAGTTTATTGTGGTCAAAATTTATTTCATCTTCTTCAAAATAATTTCCATTGACTCTTATGTTTTTCTGCCCCACTCGCGTTCTCCTATCCTTAAAACATGTCTTTGAAAAAGTAACATTTTGTAAAACCCTTTCAGATTCGCATCAAACTCATTTTTATTATAAAAATGCATTAAAAAGAATTCAAATTTGTTTTAAGAACTATTACCTGTATATATCGAACCTCATAACCTCTGACAGAGGTTATGAAAATAACATATCTTAAATTATTCTGATTAAAAAAATTTTAAAAATATGGAAAAAATATGTATTAAAATCAGGTACATTTTCAAGAGTGAAAAAAATCCAATTAAGTTGAGAAAGATTAAGAATAATAATTAAACGGCGTTATTGGAAATTATGGAGACGCGTGAGAAGGGATCTATTCCGCTGACTCTGGAGTAATTGATATTTCTGCTATAATCCTTTCCTTGATTGCCTATGGTAATGATTAATTTGAGATGATTTGAAATTCTCGTTTCGTAATTATCATTGAAATAATATATATTTATCTCTTTAAATCTCTTATGAAGCTTTTGTGATATCTTATAAATAATTAAGATATTCTACTGCTTGTTTGGTTGGTGATCATTTCATAGCTGCATAGTTGTACACAGTTGTTTCAACTTAAAAATTTAACTTTATCACATTCTACAAGAATTTATTCGAAATATATATGTATATATTAAATGTAAAATACACTCATGTCCATAAATTAAGGATAATTCAGAATCACACAGAAATTGAACTCTAAAATAAAAATTTCACCTGTAGAATTATCACACACATCTTGAAGAAGAATATGCAAATTACAGGAAACCACCAGATGGCGCGGATAGTACGTCACAATGACGAGAGTGTAAGAGAGGGGTATATAAGGAATGGTGGCAAAGAAGTAAAATTGTTCACAAGCGCTTTAAAAGCCTTTCAGTGCAATAACCGCATAGTTATGGTACAAAGGAAGCATTTGGAGGATTTTTTACGTGGTAGAATTATCGGATGACTGGAATGTGGATATAGCCAGCTGGAAGTATCCGAGGAACTTGGAATCGCACAGAGTGTCATCTCGGGGCTTTGGCAACGATTCCAAGATGATGGTAATGTGAGTATATGTTACAGCACCGGTCGCCTCCGAGTTACAACGCCAAATCAGGACCAGTATTTGGCAATTACTGCCAAAAGAAACAGACGGAGCACAGCATCAGACCTATCTCGTCAGCTCTCTTCAGCTACCGTTACGATAGTTTCAAGGCAGACCATATACAGACGCTTAGGGCACATTGGTCTATATGCTCGTAGGCCTGTCAAATGTGTTCCCCTTACCGCAACTCACTGTCGCCTGCGATTAACCTAGAGTAAAGAGAATGCATTGTGGACACCACAACAATGGTCTTGTGTGATGTTTTGCGACGAGTCAAGGTTTAGTTTGCAGTCTGATTCTCGCCGGACTTTCATATGGAGAGCGCCAGGTACCTGTTACCACCAAGAGAACACGATTAAACGACACCGTTACGGTGGTGCAGGATGGCTCGTTTGGAGAGGAATTATTCTTGGTTCCAGAACTGGCCTGCATGTTCAGAGTGTAACGATTACAGGCCACATCTATCGGGATGTCATTCTGGAACACATGTACGTTTGTTTCGGGGCGCCATGGGTGCTGAATTTCTGTTTATGAATGACAACGCCCGTCCTCACCGTGCAAACATTGTAGACGAATGCCTTCAATCGGAGGTTTTCACCCGTGTGGATTGCCAGCATATTCACCGGACTTGAATCCAATAGAGCATGTGTGGGATATGCTTGGCCAACGAGTTGCAGCCGTCAACCCCCTCCCACCTGTCTACCGGAACTTCGGAGAGCATTGCTGATGAGTAGTGTAAGATTCCCCAAGATTAGATTGATAATTTGATACTCAGCATGCGTAGGCGTTGTAAGGCCTGTATTGCATCGTCCGGGAGACAACTCCGTATTAACCATCATACTAACCATGTTATACTGTTTTTTGTAAAGAGGTTCTTTTTTTAAATTTGCTCCAGGGAGTAAAAATCGCACTTTTTATTAATTATGTCAAACATATAACATCTTTTTTGCTCTTTACCTTTTGTTTAATGAATAGACTTTACAAATAAGTCCAATTTGTTTTGCTTCTGTCTCTTTCTTTGCCTGAACTTCATTATCCTTAGTTTATAGACATGAGTGTATCATAAATTGCAGCATTTTGTTGCAAATATTCCTGAAAAAATTAAATAAGTAATGAACAAAAGTATATGTTAAAATTAAAAGCATCAAAACAATAAGAAAATTCATAAACTCAAAATAGATGCAAGTAAACAACACACATACTAGGTGGAGGAATAATTCTAACGAGTTTAAAACAGCTTTTACTAAAATTCAAATATATAAATAAAAATGCTCTTCCTTTGTTAATAGCACTGTAGGAAATCCTAATATTTATAATGGATCCATCTTCTGAATCCATTATATAGGCAGAGTGATTCTACGATCATCGGACAAGCTTTGATGTGTGGTATAGCTTATTAAACAAATCTTCTAAAAAATTGCTATTCCTAGTCATGACTACATGCAATTGAAACCAATAATATATGTAACTTGGCATGGAAAATATAACACCAAAAAAGAATGGTCATAACGTAAAGCCGTTCGGCAAAGAGAGAAATTTAACAACAAACAGTAAGAGATATTTATTTTTGAAGTCACTCTTTTAATATACAACGAGCTCTCAGCAAAACAAGTTTTAAGAACAACGTGGAAGGCGTAATATAAAGCAACACTCTTAGGTGCATTATTAATGAGATTAACGATGGATGTAAATTCCTGTCAAAATTTTCATACAGGTCATCTTTTAAACGCGGCCGTAACAAAGCTCGCAAGTGTCTTCCAATTACGTCCTATGTGTGTTTAATGTGTTTAATTGGTAACATATCAATTGAAAATTGTGTTCAGAGAAGAATCTGTACATGTGACGGATAACAGGGGCTATAATGCGTGGTATGTACAATCATTAATAATTCTCCTGGTAACTAGCATTAGGGACCCTGTACGAAGAGAGATGTCGTGGAGTGTAGCAAATAATCCACTTTTCACTGGAGATCTATAGTCTGAGAGAATATGAAGCAGAGTTGAGCTACTATTATACACAATAATGCCCCAAATTATGTTTATCTTTGAAAACTTAGCCGTGATTTTCACAGATATGTCCGAAAAAGACCTGTCACCACGTAGTGCACCAAGCTCATACATGGTGACAAAAATTGAACCAAAAGAAAAATGACTCGTCTAACGAAATAATTTTGCGCCTTTTCACCACATCTCCTTGGACAGAAGTCATTGTAAACAGAGTCTGTGCTGTTGAGTCAATGACAGTATTCTTAACGTATACCAGGAGAGTAAGTATTTTAGCAATTAATCGTTGGATGATGATGAGAGCATCAAAGACGAGATGCACATGCTACAAAATGAATGGAAAAATAGTTTGCAGTGACACTACCACTTGTCGATGGATGCGTCTTTCCATGTATGCTGACATTTCTTTGGCCACGCCAGCAGTCCTTAATATATATATATATATATATATATAATATATATATATATTATATATATTATTATTGTCTTGTTTCAAACATCTTTACCAAATACGGTGCAGCACCGCTGGAAATGTCAGCTTTGATTCCATGTATGGACCAACTTG
>BMAO01020350.1:0-26637 GCA_019973975.1 Trichonephila clavata
AAAAAAAAACGTATTTAAACAAGAAAAAAATATTTCATTTTATATTCGTGAATTTTTTTAAAAAAAGTGTAAGAGCAGACGATAAAATTTAATAACAAAAAACAAAATTTCAAACAGAAAGAGAGAAGTGAATTTTTTTTTTTCATTTTTTGTTATGACAAATTAGCTGAATAAATTTAAATAAATTTATGTTTACTCATGTTGCAAATTGAAATGGAAAAAAATTTATATAAATTAAAATCGAAAAAGAAATTAAGTATGATTGGAAAACGGGGGAACAAAAGAATTTTTAGTTGCGATGGGAAACAGGAAAAAGAAAATTTTTTAATGTGGTGGCAAAACTGAAAAAAATATATATATTTCAGCTGTGTTTTAGCTGGCAAAACGGAAGTAAAAAATTAAAAGTGTTTTAGGATAAAATAAATTAAATTACTTACGGACTCGATTCATCTGACGTCATAATCACATGATGGTGGGCTAAACAAATAGCCCGTGTTTCATTCGTGTTTGACTCGACTGGGTATTTTGTCGGCATTTTCGCATTTGCATCTACTATCATATAACAAAATGAAATCTTTTCTTTCCTTTAACTTAAAATAAACAAATAATTTATATTTTATATTCATTACTGTTAGCTTCAAAAATATTTTTTTTTAATTTTCCATTAATATCTCTATTTGTATTGCAAAATTATAATTCGTAAGTTCTCGGAACACCTATCGCTAAATTAAGTTGATTGGCGTTCGATTCGGTTGCCAAAAATTGACATCGCCAGATGCGTCCCCCCCCCCCCCGTTCTACACTTTAATACTTAATTTTTAAGTTTTTAGGATTTTGTTCAATTGAGAATGATTCTCAATTTATTAAAACACAATCTGGCTGACAAACTAATTACTAAGTCTAAAAGTATACAAAAACGCAAGACACGAAGTCAAGAACAGAAGTATAAACTAAGCTTAAATCTAATACTGTAAACTAAAACTATGTATATATTTAATAACTATACAAAAAACAAAAGACTAAAAAATATATTAAAAATATTTAGAGTACTAAAAAACTTAAGGGAATATAAACTAATAATGTAAGCAAATTCGAAAGTTAGCGCACAAACACAAGTGTAATACTACCAGCTGTTATTGTTTACTTGATTGCACGTTAATAATCACGGGATGATGGTCACATCGCAGTGCCCTCAAGTGATGAATTGACCCCATTATGAATATTGGCAAAAACTGAAGGTAGCAGTTAAAAAGAAGTTAATTACATTACAGCTGTAGAATAAATTGAAGAAATCGAATATAACAAGGTGAAAAATGTATTCACACAAAATCAACTTCTAAAATAATATATTCGGATCTGTATCATGATTTTCTTTCAGATTTTGTATGGAAAAAAGATGAAATACATTTTGTTTTTATGTTAAAACACTAAGTGTATTTAGAAATTCACAGAATATATACAAATCTATATTTAAAAATAAAAAGACCGTAATAGTAATACATTTTAAACATCAAGTTCAATAAGTTACTATGTTGAAGAATAAAATATTTAAGTTTATGATATAGATATTAATATTTTAATTCTGTTATTTATTATCAAGTTTAAATAAATGATTTGAAGTTTATTTGATTTTATTAAAAACAAAATCAATGATGTTATCGTTTGCTCTAATTAATACAGTCCATTAATTATTTTTAACTAGCTTTTACCCGCGGCACCGCTCTTGTTGATGTCTTTAAATAACAGTTAAAGTCGTAATCATTATCATTAGAAAGTAAATAACATAATATTGTAATTTTTTTATTGCTTCACTGGAACCAATAAAATTTAAAAATTCTAAAATTAAGCTTAGTTTAAAAAAAATGAAAACGTAATTTATTATAATGATTAACAACAAAAATTCAATAACTTAAGCTATTAATATTTTTTAAAAATCGAAAGTATCTACGTTTAATATATAATTCCTCTTTAAAAGAGCTCAAAACAGAATATTATTCTAAGATGCTACTGTATACCATATTATATGTTCTTCCGTCAGTTGCAAATATGTAAAAATTTGGGCATTGGGCACACCGATCAGGCTACATATGGGAAAAAACATTGTTTTTCCAAATGCACCCCTGCTACCTGAAATGTTAGCTTTGTTAATAGCAACAGTAAAACTGGAAATTGAACTTTTTTGAATTGAAATGGTAGGTCAGTGGGAATACTCTGAATTCGAGGTATGATAACACTATCCCTTTTCATGACAAATGTTCAAATATTGGCACCAATTATATTCTGCATCAGTTTTGTGATCCAAAGCCTCGTTCCTTTATATAGTCGAGGAGCATCGAAATTTTGCGTAACTGGTACATTTAGTTTTGATTGAAGTTTGTGTGAGGGTACACCCGAAAGTTCAAGTGAATTAAGAACTCCGTGGGATATGAAGTACTTTGTTCTTTATGCATAATTGTATTCATTGATAAATATTTCTTCATTTCCCCCCTCCCCCGCACGTCGTTTATATTTTCAATGTTGATTTTATGGACAATGTCATTGTTAAGCGCTAATATTGATCTTGCGCGCAACCCCTGATGCCAATTTAAATTTGGTTGCAAGCCCAGGTAAATTTGAGCAATAGGATTTGCATCATTTTCTTCTACATTACAAAATTATCCGGAAGTAAAATGTAACCTCCAGCATTTGCGTCCAAACATCCATAACCGATTTTCAGTTGCGTCTCTGCATAATGTTCCGAATCTACGTCATTATGAAGATGCACTCTCATATTCGTTTTCAGACTGAATTTTTCAACTTGTGTCCATAAGCTGATGATTTAATAGAGACTAATTTCATCTGCTGATGTACCCCTTCTGAATTACAGGGATAGTTTTTCAAAATTCACCAGCAAATATATAAAAAAGCTACCATTCCTCCTATAATATCTGTACTATCACGTAAATTTTGATGAGTTCGCGATTTAACGCTTCTATAGCTTTCTTGTGAGACATCGTACTTTCATCCCACACTAAAAGCTTACATTGTGGAAGCATCCCGCCTTGAGAGCTATTTTTTCTGAAATTTCAGATGAGTAAATCTTCAAATGCAAGATTTACTCAAGAAAGGCAAGGGTTTTTCTGATGGTCATTAATAATAAGTTTAGCAAAAACGTTTTTCCAGTTCCTCCAGGGGCGTCGAGAAAAAAGAGTGCACCACTACCGGATTCCATTTTGCATAACACTTGTTGGAAAACGTGGCTTTGTTCTGGAGTTAATTGAGGGTAAATTCTGTTACTTGATGTTGCAATGCTATAAAATCGTAGTTTAATTCTCAAGCAATTTCATTATCGAAGCTATTTCCGTCGACACGTCTAATCATTCCAAAATCATGTAGCTTCTTCAGAACCATTCTGAAAACCTTTATTGCGTTTCATTGTAGATGTGTTGATTGAAAGGCATATTTGCTTCTACTTGCTGCAATCGTCGCAAAATATCTTCCACCATGTAGTCTTTGTACTTATTCCAAAAGGTTTGAGGATTAGAAAAACCGAAGATGAAATAAGTATTGCGTAATGCTCCCTAATTTTATTCGGTGAGTGACATTGTATGGCTTCTCTTCCATAGTAATATTTAGTATATATTCAAAGTAATACCTCCATGTAAAGTATCTAAGTTCAGTATAAGTGAAAAATTTTGTGCAAAATATGAATATTGTATAATTAGGTTAAAAAAAACTCAAAGTAATAAATTTTCGATAAATGAAAACTTTTTATATAACTGTCAATTAATTTTACCATAGAATTTTCAATACCACGCGCGCAATTCGCTCTAAAACTTTATTTCGTTTCCCTCTTTAAAAAGTGGGAGAAAATTTGCATTAAAATACCTGGGATTGCCGGAATAGAGAACTTTTTAGTCAACTTGGCGATATTTCTCAAAGTTTGAGTTTGACATTTAACAAACGTAACGTAATAAACGTTAGAAGTTTAATAAAAAACCATTTAAAAAATTGCTTTTTGTAAAGATGTTAAATTACACTATATGTTTCAGTTATTTGTTACAAATGTGAGAAAATTTTTATTAAAAATTCCTGTATTGACCAAATGCATAATTTTGCGCCAACTTGGCGGAAGTAACGTCCCACAATTTTACCCGCATAGTTCCCGTTCTCTTAGAAATATGGAGATAAAATATACCTTATATTACTCGCTGATAATGTAGCTTTCCATTGGTGAGGGAATTTTTTAAATCGGACCAGCCGTTTTCGAGATTAGCCGGAACAAACAGACAGACAGACAAAAATTTAAAAAATTGATTTTTTGATATAAGTACCGTATATACCTTTAAATGCATTTAGTAAAAAAGCTGCTAATTTGAAATTAAAAAACAGACATGTTCTTTATTAAGATTTTTTTAATCAATATATGTACTAGGAAATATATATATATATATATATTTAAATATTTATTCTTGTTAAAAACTTTCTTGACAAAGTCTTATTTCACCAGACAGTAGTTTTGTCTTTTACTTTCACGATCACTTTATTATGATTATGAGTTTTAAGCAAATAGCTGGGAATCAGACATTGGTATCAGGAAAAATATTTAACCGAAATAAAATATCATCGAAAGGAAACTTTTTCCGATGAATTTTTATTTATGAAAATTTATTAAACTATTTGGAATAGAAGATTTTGCTGTGGTTTCATAATTTAAGTTAACTTTATTTTCAGTAAATGGCGTTCCGAAATTTCTCGGTATATGTAAATATGCGTTTATAGTATTTTCATTTGGCCATATTTTTCAGTATTCAAATTTCATTCCTTTATTTTAATGACGAAGTGCAAAGGAATAGCATCTTGGAAAGGATTTTAGAGGTAAAAAAGTCATATGGATTATGGACAAAATCAAATAAGAAAATTTTTTCAAAAGAAAGGAAGAAAGAAGGGAGGGGAGAGGAGGAGATTAGTTGTAGCTTTATGCTTTTGTGTTATGTGTTATGCTTTGAAGCTCCATTACACCGTACATCAAATTTGAAAATGCTTAAATTAAATAATCTTGTGTAAAGTCATTTTAAAATTCTAATTTTATTTCGAATCATTCTGATGATGTAGTTCACTCCTGTCTGGAGTAGGAACACTTAAAGTCATAAGCTATCACCATCTCCACTGCCACATGACTCAAAAAGTTTCAGTATCGGAAGAATTGAAGTTGTGAAAGATTCTTAACAGTAAGGGTGGATCATAAAATTCCTTTTTTTTTTTTTCGATCCTGTAACTTCTCCTTAAGGAGACATTTAAAAAAATATTGTTTTATGTTCAGGCAATTAAATTCTGTCATCAAAGAAGAGCCATCGTTAACAATAAACTTAACAATTTATTTATCCAGTGTTATTAGGCCTGGCACCTTCAAGTTGGGAGAGCTGTGTCAGCGTACAAGTACTGAGTTCAGAGTACAGAGTGATTGTAAACAAAAACAAAAGTATCTACTTACATAGTGTTCAGACGCCCTCTGGCGGGTTACAAAGAGTATTCGTTAGGGATTCTTAACACTCCCCACCTGATAATTTTCTAAATTATCACACTACTAAAATACAAATTTATACATAAACAATTAAAAAATAATATAATATGAATTAAACAAATACTTAAAATACAATATGAATATTCAAGATAATCACATAATGCAATTCGAAAATAAATAAGATTTTAAGCATTAAAGTTCAAATTACAGCCTATTTGACTGTTAATAATAGATTAGAGTTCAAATATATATAAAATAGTTCATATAGTTTTCAGTTCATGTTTCACTGAGTTCAAGGGGGTAGATCAATTGCACAGGTCGCTTAAATTCCCCTTTTTTAGTCTTTACAACACAGGATCGAACAAGTCCATCACGTCCTTGCATAACTTTAGCTATGCGACCTAAATCCCATAAAAATTTGGATTTGGTGTTACCTTCAAGAATTACAACATCACCAACTCTCAAATTTCTTTCAACGCTTGGTTTAGGAAAGTGATGGAAACTTCTAATATTTAGTAAATAGTTGTCTTTCCACTTCTTCCAAAATTCTTGCCAATTTTTTGGATCACCTGCAAATTTTTCGATAGTAAGTTTAGGCAACTTAACTGAATTTTGATTTCTCATTGAATAACCAGCTGAAAAATTTTCATTTTGAATTAGAGAATTATTTGATTCCCCCAAACTTTCAGTTCTTTTATCAAGATAACGCGAAATTCTTTTACATATCCTTAAACATTTTTCCTGATATTCCTCGCTTGCTGTAATTTCTTTTTCCATAGAATCTACAGAAATTAAATTTTCAATATCCTGATCTAGTATTTTTAAATTTTTAGCTCTATCTAAAATTATTTCATAATCCTCATGCAAATCTGATTCATCATTTTCTTCACACCGAATTTAATTTAACTTCAACTTTATTAACTAAAGTTGTTGTTAACTTACGTAACACACTACGTTTAGATTTTATTTTTTCTAACGCATCAGTAGACATTTTGAAACTTTCAAAGTATATCAACACTTTTTTACAATTTTTAAAAAAATGTAAGCTTTGCTTACCTTGCACTTGCTAGAAGAAGTCGGTCACAATTCAGAAATTCACGTTGACTCAAAGAATTCGTTTTATCCACAGTTCAGTGAAAAGTTTCAATCTAAAGGTTCTTTTGGGTTTCGGCTCCATAAAAAAATATTGTTTTATGTTCAGGCAATTAAATTCAGTCATCAAAGAAGAGCCATCGTTAACAATAAACTTAACAATTTATTTATCCAGTGTTATTAGGCTGGCACCTTCAAGTTGGGAGAGCTGTGTTCAGCGTACAAGTACTGAGTTCAGAGTACAGAGTGATTGTAAACAAAAACAAAAGTATCTACTTACATAGTGTTCAGACGCCCTCTGGCGGTTACAAAGAGTATTCGTTAGGGGATTCTTAACAACATTAACATAGTCTTGCACGTTGTAGCGTTTTCCCATCACACAGCTGAAAAGTCGGCTTCTTTTTGTGGATAGGATAACCACGTTCCTATGCACACGTGCACCCTTAAAACAATGCGAGGTCTTGTCTTTGGTCATCGCCTCGGCAACCTTTGACACCATGAGAACCCCCCTCCCCTACTCCACCCACGAGCCGGATATAACTAGAGGATAAAGAGGCCAACCGCTACCATCTCGAGACCCTAGAGAGGGCAGAGAGAAGCCCGTTGGAAAACTTCGAAGAGGAAAGATGTAATCTACTCCATCACAAACATCAAAATTTTGACTTTAATGAACTAACCAATCTTTTAAATAACTTCAATGTACATATTGTAATTAATAGCTGTGACGTGAATAAGCCAAATGTATTTAATAAATATTACGCTACTATTATTTTTCTCAAATATCACAATGTGTACCATAATGTATTACAACTGAGGTAAATTTCCTATTAAATAAGTATACTACTCGGTATCTTTCCACTTCGTTGAATATTTCAGGCGTTGTATAACTATATATTATATTTTTAAGTTATTCATATCTAAGTCCAAGCATTAAGCTTTCGAATGTATTGAAAAACATTCTTGTAACCCTCATTTTTTAATTTAAAAAGAGCAAAAACAGAAGTATGTTTATGCTTACATCCCCAAAGCTCTGGGAGTTAATATCCGCGAAATCCATTTTTAGAGGCTCTCTATTCAGTAAAAGAAACATACCTGCCAAATTTCAAGTCTGTAGGTCTAATATCTCAAAAATGGGAATTTTTTTAAAAAAAATTTCAATGCCCCCGTTTTCGACCGCAACCTTACTTTGGAGTCGATTTTCACACACAAAACGAGTTTTTAATAAATTCCTACCCATCAAAAGAGGCCTGCTTGCTAAATTTTAGGTCTGCAAGAGTCTAATTGCTCAAAAACGGGATCTTTTGTCTTTGAAGGCCCTGTGACCTCCACAATCCCCTGGAGAGTTGATTTCTGCAAAACCAATTCATGCGAATCGCAAGCAAAAAGAAACATCTTTGCCAAATTTCAAGCCACCAGTCTAATAATGCCGGAGGTCTTGTCGCTTTCTCCTATATATATGTAAATGTGCATATCTAATTATTTAAAAATCTCCTGGGTACTTTTGCGGAAAATCAACCGAAAGGGAAGTTCTCTTAATTTGATCACCGGAATAAAATGATTTCGGAATAAAATGTTATTTACTTTTACACTTAGATGTAATGTTTATTTCTTTTTTCAATTCCTACTATTAGTTCACTTTCTCTCTATATTTATCTATATACATACCTTTTTCAATCGTTAATAAAATATTTTCTATTCATCCAATCAAGTTCAAATAAATTTTTTTAAACTTGTACGGCGTGACACTGGATGTTAATGCAATTATTTTCAATTATTAAGTCATTAATTTTATTAAAATTAAATTAGTTAATTAATTACTGGTTTCCGACCCCACTTAGATTCGTCTCTATTGTTATAACAATGTAACAGGTATAACAATGACAAAAGCTGGCATCAAAACCGGTTTTTCAGCCAAACTAGTTAACCGAGTGTGCATTATTACAACAATGCAGAAAAATCATGCTCTTTTTTCAATTCCCGCTATTAGTTCATTCTCCCCCTATGTGTGTGTATATATATATAAATCCTTCAAATTTTCAATCGTTCAAAAAAACTTTCTAATACTTTTTCGTAAGCTAATTATGGTATTAGTTTTGCTGAATGTGAATTATATTAAGATTTTCAACTTCCAGAAAATATGTTTGTAAGCAGTTAAGTCAATTTGATAAAGGGGAGGGTAAGAAGTATTAGTAGCAACATAATTTAAGTAGCAGAATCGGTGCTTCTCTCTAACCTTAGAAGAAATTTTCCATGACAATGCTTCTAAATTCAAAACAAATAGTCACAAAAATAAAAAATGGAAACTCTCCAACTTATTATTCTTCATATATTTGACCACATCTTTTTTTTTAACTTTCTTTTATAAACTTCACTTGTATGTAACGGAATCTTTGAACTCAATTTTTACCCACTTTAAAAAGTCCGATTAATTCGAAATTTTGCTTATTCTCCAAAAGTTAAAAAGAAACTACATTTAAAAAAAAAAAACCCAGGCATATTATTTTTTTTATGCGATGATTTCGAAGGATATCTAATGCAGAATTGAAAAACACACCCAAACGTGTTTTGACAGCTGCCAAATTATTGCTACTAGTTTTGCTGCGTAAACGCTGAGGGTTCATTAGTACAGCTGTGAACAATCTTGAGTATACTCGTTTATATATACATAAACGATAGCGAAGGTACGCACAAATGATTCAAACAATTACCAGAGATATGAATAAATTGGTTCACTCTAAGCATGTCTCCTTCTCTGGGCCTGTTTTTATACCAGTATAAATTTTTTTAGATTTATTTTAAAGATTTTGCTTTATTTTCTATGTGAAGCATTTTTTATGATTTTTATTTAAAGCAGGGTTTCTCACCCTTTCCGGGGTGGTGGTCCCATATTTTGTACAAAAATTTTGTGGGACCCCATAAGCATTGGCGCAAAGTTTACACCATGCTTCGGTACGTCTATATGTGTTTTATTTGTAATATATTACTGTTTTGCAGAAATAAATATCCGCAATAAGTATTTACTTTGATTATAGCTTTATAGAAATTTTTATTAAATAACAAGTAAAAAAAATTTTTTTTAATCAATTCCTATTTAGATCAACAAAAAAAAATTATTTAATTACATTTTATTAAATAGTTACAATAAATATAAATATGTATATACATATGACAGAATCACAACATTACGCGGCAATTAATTTTTATTAATTATCATTAAAGTATCGTATTGTCTTTCAAAACAATCGTGTATTTTAAATTTCATTTCAACTGAATGCTTTGAAACGCGAGGGAAAAAAATCTTTCATAAGTTTTGACCCAAGTCGTTAAAAATGAAGCCAACATGGCTGGTAATTCTTTGAATAATTAATTTCATTCAATTGATTTTGATTAATTATAGTTCAATTATCGTATTGATTCCCAAAGCAATGGTGTATAGAATTTTTCAGCTTAAATGAGCACGTTAAAATGTGAGAAAAAACCTTTTCAAGTTTTGACACGTCGCCAAAGTGTTCGCCAAGTCGCCAAAAATGATGCCAACGTGACTGTATTTGTAATTCTTTGAATAATTAGTTTTAATCAATTAATTTGTATTAATTTTTTTTGAATTACTGTATTGTCATCCAAAATAAGCGTTTATATAAAATTTCTGCTCAATTGAGTGCTTTAAAATGCATTTGATTAACTATTGAAAATTTGAACAAGATAAATAGAGAGAGAGAGAGAGAGAGTGAGCTAATAGTAGGAATTGAAGAAAATAAAAAAAACATAATGTAATGTAATTGCATGATTTAACATAAACTGTAACATAAACTTATAACATAAAACTACATGCATAAACTGTAAATTGTTTACTACTCTCTTTGTAATCTTCTGAGTTCCCTTCTGAGAGGGAGAATCATCACCTTTTGTCAACAACGGCATATGCAAGATTTAAATATCAATAGAAGGATGTGTTTGATTGTTTTTAATTATGTTATTAAATCGTCAAATAATACTCAATACCGCCTTACGAAGTACCTCAATATTCGTTAAATTTGATCGATATTTTGTTTTTATATAGTTAAAGATGATAATGTCTTCGGACATAAGAGAAAGAAAAAGGTAATAAGAATAAATAAGAATCTAAATAAACAATTAAATTATCATGAAAAAGGTAAAAGAGTTATTTCCTGCTAAATGATATTTTAAAAATCCTAAAAATTTTGGTGACCCCAGCTATGCAAGTCACGTGACTCCATCTGGGGTCGCGACCCTTAGTATAAGAAACACTGATTTAAAGTCTAAGAAGACTTAAAATCACAGACTAATTGACAGAGAAAAAGGTCTTTTGTTTATTTTTGTCGGCCTATTTAAAAATTTTGTAAAAATACCAAGCTTTATCAAATTTTATTTTCTCTGTTTACTCCGGTACAAACAATGGTTATGGTCACGAGCTCGTGGCCGGCGTGTCATGAGTTCGAGCCCTTGTCCCTGTGAAAACCCATCGTATAAAGGGGCTGATGCTCGTTAAATCTTTCGAGGCTCAAACTTCACCAATTGGCGTGGCGTGAGGAAGTTTAAGGAGAGGCGTGCCACCTGCTGAGATGTGTCATCCTCGTCACTTAACCGTAGGTTCAACATTACGAAGTTTGCTTTCAATAGCTCCCTGGTTAATTTCAGAGGGATCTACACGCGTCCTTCAACTAACCCTCTGGGGAAATCTTTGGAGCTATGAGAAATAACAACCTTCTCTTAAGAAGAAACCAGGATATGCAAATTAAATTTATTATATATAGTTCAGGTTCACTTGCTAGAGGCTAGTGATATATAAGTAGAGAGAGATATAAATAGAAGAAATATTCTGAAGAGAGTTAGTGTGCGAGAATAAAGATGGGAAGCTGGAATTGTTAAGAGATTGAAGGATTACGCATTGAAAGATAAGACTGCCTACAGTTCAGGTATTAGTCACATTATATATAGTACGTTTTGAAATTTAAATTATTAAGAGGTCTAAGGGGCAATTAGTTACATATCTACCGTTTAAAGCAATCTTTAGGTAGAAGATTGATTAATACAACGTGGATAAATTATTAAAAGTATTCTCCAAAAACGCGACTCTCGTCTCCCTACCTCTGTTAGCTAATCGGAAACATCCTATTTATTCTGATTCACTGATTTGTTTTTGAGTTAATTAAAGTACTGAATAAATAATTGGAAATTATCATGTCGAATCACCCTTCACTTCCTCCTACACCTTTAGCCAGTTCACAGGGTAGACGGGATTCAACTTTATATTGTGACATTAATAAGCCTTCACTTACTCACTCACGGAACAAAACTTACAGTTATCTTAATAAGAGTGTATGTCAATTACAGTGTTCAGTTGCCGACTTTAAAATTTATACTAAAGAAAATGTTTTGTTTTTAGGAAATTGTGCTGAAAATGAGACAGGGAATGTTGACAAAATTGTGGTGATAAAAGGGCCTTGGAGGAAGCCATACCTGTCAATGGCTGCCACAGTCTACGCGGGCTGATGTATCCATGACCGCACTGGCACTTCTCGAGTCGCCACATTTCCTTGTTCCAACCACTTTTGCCATATACGATACACCGTGGTTATATCTAGATAGACATCTCAGATTTGACGTATGGATCAACCTGACCTTCTCAGTCCAACCCCCATGTCCCTCGTAATATCGCCTGTCTACTCGAACTGCTTTCGTTGGTGATGATGTAGCATCCCCCCCCCCCCCGTTACCCTTATCCTCTGGAACGAGAACAAAATTTTCCTTAATGATTTTTCTGGGAGAAATAAAGGCTAGGATGTTGACCAATTTGCAGATTCTATTTCTTATAAGCAGCTCAACGTATATCGGAAAATTGCGCATTTTGCACCATCACATCCCTAATTAATAGAATAATGATAGATATTATTAATTATGTAAGTGATTAAGATAATTAGCAACATAATTCATCGAAGTAATTAAATAACCAGCAATGGAAGTAAATAAAATGAATAACATACGTAATTAACCAAGTAATTATCGTAAAATCCGGCGTATAAAGCGCACCTATACTTTCTAGCTACCATTTTTTTATTTACGGTATATTCACCGTATAACGGGCACCCCCTGTTTTACGTAGAAACCTGAAATGTACGTGTGCAATGCTGTTGTTTTGAAGTAATTTATTCGAGGTGTTATTCCAAGCTTTTGAAAAAATAATATATTTCTAGAACTACAGCCATTTAAGTTCATAAAAAGATTTCATTCCTTTTAAATGAACATTGTTTCGATATATGTAGAAGTCTAATTTTTTTTTATGTTCCTCTTTTATTTTTATTTTTAAAGTTCTCACTTTTTATACCTGACGTATAACGCACACCCTAAAATTTAGATCAAATTTTTTGTGCTAAAAGTGCTCGTTATACGCCGGATTTTACGGTAGTTAAGATGATTATAATATACGTACTTAATTAAATAAATATATTTAATATAAATGCTAAAGAAATGACGAAGTAAATAATTATTTAAACTAGTTAATCACAAAACTAACTATAATGAATTAATTAAAAGAAAAAGCAAATTGATAATAAGTTTCCATTTATCTCTCTCTCTTTCAATCTTTTATATATTTATTAAGGATGCATTTTTAATCTGCCTATGTGAATTTAGGTAATGGCAATTGAAAAATTCAAATTTTTAGACACGAGATATGCTTTATAAAAGAATCACTAGGTTGAAAACATTCTATCTGAATAGTTTCTCTAATTTTTTAAAGGTCCTACCGTATAATAGTATTCATCTTACCGAGTGTATTACCATCCTTTTAAGTCTTTTAGTATAAAACATGGGGAAAAGACATCAAACGTCCATCGTGAAAGAATAAATAAACCCTCAGTCTTAAGTCAGTTGAGCAAATTACACAGATTTATTGATCCCCATTTATCTCAATTTACAAAGTAATTTGGATTTTGAAAGATGTTTCACAGTTTTTGGTTAGTATGTTTTCCTACATATGAGAGAAATAAAATATGAACAACTTCCTATGTTATACGTTTGTTATAAAGTAGAATCCTTGTGCTTTCCAAAATTACTAATCCATATCAGTATATTTAAAGGGCAATATTCAGAATATAAAATTTTGCTCATACAAAACAATTCTAAAGTGTAAAAATTTTAGAAATATTCTTGAAATTCTTATTATTACAAAAAATATGTGTAATTACTGCTTCCAAAATTTCTCTTTGTAGACTTTTTTGGTAATCCTTAATATTTCACATATAGATGGCACCCCATGTACCAATATATATATATATATATATATATATATATATATATATATATATGTGGAGATAGCGAACTAATTGTAGGAATTGATAAAGAGCATTTGTCTGCATTGTTGTAACAATGCACGCTTGGTATGGCTAGTTTGGCTGAAAAACCGGTTTTCGTCACCAACGTTTTTCATTGTTTTAACTTTTACATTGTTACAACAATGGAGACAAATCTAAGTTGGCGTTGAAAACCGGTATTTAATTTAATTTAATTAATTAACCAGCAATTAATGAGTTAATATTTGAAAAACTATATTAACATCGAGTGTCATCCATTACAAGTTAAAAATTTTTTTATTGGAACTTGACTGGATAAATAGAAAGTTTTTATAACGATTGAAAATTTGAACAAGATAACAATAGATATGAATAAATATATATAGAGAGTGAGCTAAAGTAGGAATTGTATGGTGTATATGTCATTGGCGCACTCAGGAATTTTTCAAGGATGCGGGGGATCGAAAGAGGAAAATATATAATTAGCAGTAATTAATAAGATTAATAATTAATAACAAATATTAATTAAGTTTTACATTTGTCGTAGTCTCTCACTACCCTATGGTTATTAATTCCCCTTTGCACATTATCTAAATTTGGATATGTCGGATTCATAATTAATGACTACGCAAATAATAAATCACTTATTTATTATTCCTTATGATAGAAATACACAAATATTAATCAAACTTTAAGAACAACAAATTATAGTGGAGTGAGATCAGAATTCAATTATGAACGACGGAACACTAACTGATACCACGGGGGAATAACGCATACAATCAAACTACGCATTTAAATCTAATCTATAAAAATCACAGACCTGATATCACTTTAAGAAGGAATCTTGAATACTTGTAGAATCAATGAAGTGGCTTCAATCCTGGATATCTTCAGTTACGTCCGAACCGAATTAATGAAGCTTTTTCAATAATCTTCCTTCTACTAACAAACTTCACTTAGTTAAACTAATCTCCTAGAATCACCTTCTTAATCAATCACGTAGTTTACTCCTCTATTAAAACACGTAGTCATTCTCATCTCTTCATTTCATTTCTCCCTTTTATATCTCTTTCGAACTCGCTAAACCCGAAACTATCTTATTTGCATAAGTCACACTTTCAGCTCTCAGCGGGGATTGGTTAAAATAAATACAATTTAAAAGATTATGAGAGAAGGTTAGTGAAACGCGTAAGCACCCGTCACACATTCTATATACATAGTATAGTATTCAATTGAAAAAAATCAAGGGCTATGGAGTTGCAGACCCGTGAGTCACTGGTATATATAGATACAGTACTTAGTTTTCGGAAGACAATATTAAGTCGCATTTTAACTATTTATTTCACATTTAATAAACATAATAAATTTTTAGTCAGTCGAGCTAACTATTGAATAAAAATCTATTATTTTTTAGCTTAATATTACATTTAAACTCCATGATAATAAATCAAGATTAATTGCGTATCACGGAGGGCACAAATTTGTCCCTTTCTTAATTTTATCTTATATGCGTTGTAATTTTTTTATTGAATTGTTTTCTATTTTATTACAGAATTCTGGTATCATTAACGACGCGTTAAGTAGAGCGGTTGATGCAGATTATATCCCTCTCAAGGCAAAATATTCAAATACCACGCCAAGGCTTGGCATGGTATGGAATTTTAGAATGGGATGCAGCTCAAATGCTGCCTTCGTCACTTGACCGTCACTTGATTTAAAATCACGAGCAACTTGCAGAGCTCCTCTCTACTTGCATAGATACACTTTCAAGCTGGAATTTAGTTGAAAATTTTTACTCTGTCTTAGCATACCCTCTTCCTAACCTTGTGTGACAGCAAGAGATCAGTCAATTAGGTTTTTTTTTCTCCCAGAGAGAACGGACTTATTTAGGGGACTTAGAGCTACAGACTGTGCCTTGAGAAGAATCTCAACCCAACTACCAAGAGAGAAGGTAGCATTTTTCAAGAAAACACACTTAAAATACAAGATTTCAATTGTTTTATTTTTGATAGCCAAACTCTAAAGCAACAAGAGAGCAGTTAGTGACGGACCTTGTAATTTTGCATTTCAATCAAGTGACGAGAACTAGACCTGAGCGGTCACTCCCCTCTCAAAATTTCTACACTACTCGAACTTGAGGACTTCAGGCGAACTTGAGGTGCAGATTTAACGTGCATTAGCCTCTTTACTCGGAGGGCTTTCAGTGATATTAGGACTCGAACTCCCGACTTGGAAACGTCGGTCACGAGCTCATGACCATGACCACTCGGTTACCACAGCCCGGAAACGAAGAAATATTCGAAATAAAATAAATAGGTACTTACGTATTATCACAACATATTAGCGACATTATATGGAAACAAGCACATGATTGCCAGTTTACCGCATACGACACATGCGAAACTGGGATTGCCAACTAGGCGAATTATCGTGAACGTTGCCGATTGTTGTGAGTGAGTGAGTGAGAGAATATTAACGTCGCACTGATTAGCAACACGAGGGCTTTTGGCGACGGTCCGCGTAATTTTGAACCATGGTCAAGTGACGCGGACGACACCTGAGCTGGCACCCCCTCTCCTAACTACCACGCCACACCAACGGGAGGACGTTTGAGCTCTCGACATATTTAACGTGCATCGCTCCCCTACACGGCGGATCTTTAGTGGTACTAGGATCGAACCCATGACACGCTAGCCATGATCCGATGCCTAGACCACTCGGCCACCGCGGCCACTGGCGATTGTTGTGATAAAATGTAAGTACCAATAAATAATAAAGTAGCCCATAAAATATATAACTATACGACAAATAAAAATACATAATCAGTAGATTCTTCTGAGGTTGTAACAAAACATGGTCTCGAATGGATAAAAAAAAAGCAACAATATTCATAACAATAATTCTAGACTGGTGCAATGTGTTAAGATGTATGCGACTGGATTTATTTTAACTATAAAAATATTTAATAAGAAGAAAAATCAATCTATACAGTAACCATGCGTGGAGTGTCCTCTGAATAGAAAATTTATTAGATTAAGAAGAAAGAAGTTAGCGTTTCTCAAACTGTGGGGTGTGCCCCCTAGGGGGGCGTGATAACCCTACAAGGGGGCGCGAGCTTATTGAAAAGTCGAAAATAAAAGATTTAAAATGGTTGTTTATTCATTGAAATAAATCAAAACAAAATACACTCTGACATAACAAAAATGAATCAAACAAGCATATACATTCACATAATATACTTATAAATATACCAGTAGTGCACAATGTATTTGATAATTAAATTTATAGCAACAGGTGTTGATGGATGAAGGAAAGTAGATGAGCTTGGGTATGTTCAACGAGAACTTCGCTGGGAGTAGTGCATTTAGTTCTATTTGTCAGAGAAGTAATTTATGTCTATATTTTTAAGTTCAGATTAGTAGTCTGTTATCCTGCTGTATCTGGCAATGAAAGACTCCAATGATGGATTTAATGAATTGCTTCAGAACTGTAAAACCAGTGAGTAGAAATGCAGCGGCATAAATGATAACGTTTATTAATTTGATTTATATACTGTTTACATATTGATTGACAAATGATCTAGGTGAATACCGTATAATTCAGTTTAAATTATTTATTTGATTTCACTATTCTTTTACTAAATTGTTCTTTCTTTGATGTTTACTTTGCAATTCACTTAAAATAAACTCATTAGAAGTTTCTTTATCCTTCAAGATCTATGGTTTTGTTTTTCAATTACACGCGCGAAGAACGGGTATACCAGCTAGTGTAAAAAAGAACGGAGTGGGCTACGGAATAAAGATGTTTAGTATTTTCACCTTCTGATATGGATATAATTTTATTTCATTTATAATTTTTTTTATCACATTTAATAATAGTTTACAATATAAACCTTAATTAAGACCATAAATTATCAAGAGAAAACATTTACATTGATATAATGTACTCAAAAATGTATCAGTAGTGCGCAATGTGTTTGAAAATCAAATTATCAATACTAAATTATAAACAAGTTTATAATAATTACTAGTGACTCCCGTGGGCTGTTATTTTCAAAATTTAATATTTTTCTTGATTATTTTTACGGTTTATAATTAAAGTCGTTTTGTCTCTTTAGCGTCAATGTACATTATTATTACATTCAATACATCGTTATTGTATGGGAAGGGGGGGGGGAGGTCGCGATGAAAATTATTACTGAAAATTGGGTCACAAACATTTAAAGTTTGAAAAGCACTGATGTAAGTTGCAAATATTATGAGCTATTTCAATGCATTTAATAATTTTACTCCTAAGAATATAGGATTATGAATAATGGAATCCTTCCAAGCATTGATACGTTTTGGTTAAAACGGTTAAAAATGAAAAAGTCTTTAGAAAAGTGGTAGTAGAGCCCATAGGAGTACCAATAAACCCGTATCTGTAATGGGGACTATCCTTTGTTTTAAAATGAAATAGACAAGCTGAGATAGGGCCGTGAGAGAGAGATTGCTGAAGAAGTAGGCAGAAGTAGAAAGAGGCGATAAATGAGTTTCAGTGTTAGGGGAAAAGTATTAAATTATGATGTCATAGTGTTAGAGTAACACCAAAATTTTTCCCACTCAAAAGTGAGTTTTAGTTTTCAAAGCTTCCAGTTGCTTTAGCGAGGAGCTGGAACCTTGCATTCTGTTGAAATAGAAATTTTTCATAATGGCAGCTAGGTCATTATTCTGAGCCCGTACCCAATAAAGGTTAAAAAAAACTGTTATAATTAATTAGCTTAGATTTAATTAAATTGAGGTTAAAAAAGCGAGATAGAAGAAAGGCTATCAGTATATATTTGGATTCTAGTATTATTGGACACGGCCCAGCAGACGGAGAGACAAATGGCTGTGATCTACGCCTAGAGAAGACCGTGTTATAAAAACTTATTTTATTGGTAAAGTACTGAAGAGGAAGCCCCGGTAGAAGTTGCGTACAGTGAGCCAAGTCTGTCTAACCCTCCTGGACCATCAGCGTACACCTCACATTCAGGATTAAAGCTAAGAATTTTTTGTATGGAGGTACGGTTTTTTTAGTAAAATAACGTGGTTTGATGGGTGTGGGTAATGTTCGTAAGAAACAGTTCGATTATGGTTGTTTAATAAAGAGATATTTAAGAAAAATAGTACGAATTGTTAAATGTACGAGTGGGAAATCTGTGAAAACACCTAGAGCACTTGCAGGGGCTGTATGTATGATAAACTCTCTAAATTTTAAATAAGTAGATTTTTTTAAAGGTGATTCTACAGATCTAAGTGGAAAAATTAAAGAATCTCCCCACATACTCCAATACCGTTGCTTGTAATTGGTTCCACCATCATCTTATACCAGAATTTGAACAATGGATGATCGTCAGATGAGTTTTTGGAACTCTTAAAGAATTGAGAGAGAGAGGTTCTATGCTTGTAAATTTTCTTTATGTACAGAATGTTTGCTGACCAAGTGAAAAGGTTTATTAGAATTTTCCCCTGATATATTACAGATTTAATTATTTTAATTTTATTTTTGTTCAGTTTAAAAATTGGATTTCTGTTAAAGGAGGTACCATCACGTGTTCTCCTCGGCTAGAAATGGAGGGACATTTGAATACTAACAAAAAATTGTATCGAAAGAGAGGTCTTCCAGTTATTTGAAGATATTTTATTGAAAATTAGATTTAAAGCAGAAGTAGTAGCAATCTCTTGATTTCTTCGGCTATCGTAACAAATTTAAATGTTTAGGTCTTCCGCAAAACCTTGCAGAAAGATAGTATTATATAATTTAAATTATGAATAGGACTGAAATATGAATTCTACGGGGTGGGAGACAGCTCCGAGCTCTGTGGGGAATCTTTAGTGATGGGGTGTTCAGTTGTAATGATTTCGTCAGCAAAAAAATTATTTTGAAATTTTTTAATGTATGTAAGCACATTCCTTAAAATAAGAAAGAATATTAAAATTTGAAAAAACCTGAAATAAAATAGCTTAATCCATAAAAAAAAATAGGTTTGATGTCAATAAGGATTAAAGCAATATGATCAGAATGTTCTATTCGTAATAATTTTATGTACTAAATTCTGCCTCGCGTTAATACAGTAGGAGCTTTCCGTGCAAAATATTTTTGCTTTAAACGCGATAAGTAAGTGTAATAGATAAAATATTTTCTAGGCTTTTACTCATGATGGGAAGAAGAAAAATTGGTAATAGTGCTTGCAAGCGACTTGTCTTGGGTTAAAGAAGAAATTTAACTTCATTATTTTTTCAAACAATCTGAAAAATAAGAAAAGGAATCAGTGAAGTGTTTGACATTTATAAGTTTTGAACATGTTAAGAAAGCAGTAAAGAGGGAAAGAAAATTCTTTGATTAAATTTTTTAAGCAAACCCGTCCATCAGGAAACTATTCCTTTTGGTTGATATATCTACCACAACTCATGGAAAGATTAATATATAAAATATTAAAAATTGTTTTAAATTTGTTGTAAAATGAAACAGCTCAAAAATGGAATCTTTATTATTTTTTTCAGGATTAATTTCAAGTTTTTAGATCATTTATTAAAAAAATATCAAGAATTTTTATGACATTATTTGATCAGGTATTTTTTGTGAGATGCATATTTTACACAGCACTAGGCAACTATGCAACTGATATGACAATAGACTTAAATGAACGCTTAGGCTTTCTTCGAGGAAAAAAAAAGATTGGTTTTAAACACATTAAATAATCTCTGAATAAATTAATTATATTTTCGACATGATTTTTAAGAAGACTGCATCTCAGAAGCAGCACACAAAGTGTACGTTAGTTCGGTTTGCTGAAATTCAAAATTTTTTTTTACATAAAGTTGGTGCTGCCATCTATTAGCAAGAAATGCATTCAAACACAGTATCTCGCAGAATAAAGTTTACACAAAGTTGTTAGTTGCGAATTAGAAGTACCCTTTTACAAATTTCCTGAGCTTGCAACGCTTAATCGAAATAAATAACCATTGAAACTGAATGTTTTGATATAGAAGGGACATGGAATAATGTAATCTCAGATTAATTTTGGTGATAAAAATTTGCCTCAAGTATTTGAATAATTCATTCATTTTTTTACTTCTTTTGAGACAAAAGATATACGTAAATTGATATAAGAAAGCAATTATTTACCTTAGCATAAATTTTTAAAATTATTCCTTACTTTTTTTCTTCCTTCTTTTAATTTACTAATCTAAGACTTCTTTAGATCCTAAAATTCTTTTAAACTCTTCGTTTTTGGCCAAAATTTCGCGACTTCTGGCGATAGGATAAGTGTTTATGCCAAAAAAGTTGGAAACAATCCCCACATATGAAGTTATCATTCATTATTTGATATTAGTAATTTATCTAGTGTTAGTTTTGTGTGTATTTTGAAATAATATGGTATCAATTTAATAAATCAAATTCTGGTATCCAACAAAGATGTTCTCTATCAGAACATTCTTTATAAAATATTATTGATTTGAAAATAAATATCCCACGCCTTTACTTATAAAAAGATAATGTGAAATTGTTTACTTTTTTTAATTCGGAAAATTCTTTTTGTAAACTCACACATTTGTATTTCATAGCTTCAAAATTTTATATATGGTGTTTTAATTTTACAGCATGAATATCCCGTTATATTATATTTTTATATTAGTCAATCAAGTTTTTTTATTAGCCTTCACGGACTACTATTTTAGCTGCCAAAAAATTGCGCCTGATCTCTTTTCAAATGCCTGCTCTTTCACCACTAATGAACTCGATTTTCAAAAATATCTTGCAACAGTGATACATATAATTTGTAATAGATTAAAGTAAAAATCGTACAAAAGTGAGTAATTTTTTTGTCAATCGATTGATGTATTATAGTAGCTTACACAAAAAGAATTAAGAAAAAACCTTGACGTGACTAAATTCTTTTTATTGAAGTTGCCAATATTATAACCTCACAAAGGAATATATTCATCGTGGGTTGCTATCTGTCATCAGAATTTCAGGAATAATTTCAATCGTTTGGCTTACTGAATACATTGTTTTTCGTTTCATTAATTTAAATTCTTTTTTCAAAAAAAAAATTTTTTTTGTCGAGAAAAGGGGATTTTTTAAAACCTTATATATGATACCGTTAAAGTGCATAATTCAGTTATTTCATAGAATAACTAGGTATTTCATGAAATTACTATACATGTCAGTTAAAGTATATAATAAATAAAATATTTAATACTTTACCTAGTTATTCTATTTAATAACTAATGATAGACCGTTAAAGTGAAAAATAAATTATTTCAAAGTTATTTTATAAATTAATTGATCATAAGTAGCTAAAATCTCTCGAAAAATTTAACATGGGGTTACGCGCTTACGAATCGGAAGGTACCGAGTTCAAACCTCCGATAGTTTTTAATTTTAGTGACGAAGCCCCCCACTCGCCCACTACCATTGAACAAATTAGACAAAAAGATGTAGTTCGACGAGGAGAACCTATGGTTCGAGTTTCAAAGCAGAGATTCAAAAATTCTCAGAGAGATGACGATTTAAAAAATTTTTAAATATTTTAAAAACGTGAAAGGGGGAGGGGGAAGAAATGGGATTATTGCACTAAAATTATATGCACAAAAGGCTCGTAGTGATATCTATCGAATTTGGCAGGTACTGATGACACAGGTGGCCTAGGATTCGAGATAAAAAGGAGATAACCCTGAAGGGGAGGGGGGGGGGAGCAACCGAGGAGGTCGATTTCTCGTACATCTCGCGAGATATAAAGTAATACTATCGAACCTCCAAATATGAAGACCTTAGCTAAATTCCAAAGGGGTATGCAACCCAATAGCAATAACATGGGAACACGATATTTTAGTGCTGTAGCCCGCTAGGCCTACCTAAAAAGAGCTAAGAGAATAAATGGGTGGGTTTTGACGAGGAGAACTTGTGGTTCAAATCTCAAAGCAGAGACTCAAATACATTTCAAGATATTACACATTTAAAAAAGTTTAAAAAGTTTTTAAAAGTTTAAAACGTTAAAATAAAATACAAGGAATGACCCTATGAGAAAGAGAAATTTGGTGTTAATATGCAATGAAGGCAGAGGGATCGAATGAGCTAGGTTCGAGTGGACTAAGAGGGTCAGGTGTCGAGCTATTGGCAAAATGCCGTCCAGGGGGAGGGGCACCGGGAGGGGATCGAGTCTTTGAACTTCCAAACCAAAAAGGTAGTCCTTTCGAGCTCCCAAATATCAACCCCATATCATCAAAAAAAAAATGGCACCATAAGATTAACATAGGGATTAATATTTTAGTGTGAAAGCCCTTCCCTACCCACAGCTGATTTCGGTCATCTCTTGTTCCTTATTGGAAAGTATCTGGAACTGTTTCAAAGAACTTTCGAGTGCCATATTACATACTTTAACGATCAAGTAATCGTTATTTTCTAGAATACCTAGTTAAGGCGATATGGTACCATCTTCACAATTTCTTTTATTTTTAATATTTGATATTTGGTTTTAATTGCATTTCAAAAAGGTTAATATTTCATAATAATTCCATACAATTTTTTTTTTAATTTGTTGCAAAATGTTTGTAAAATTTAATTATTTTTAGCTTTTTTAAGCATTTTTTAAATCCCTAAGGCTTTTTTAAATATGTCTCTTTTCTTTCAAATTTTTTTTTCAAGTACCTTATAATATACTACATAAAACTGAGCATGGGTTTTTTTCTGCTGCTTCTCTTTAATTTTTATTAATTTTTTTATATTTAAACTTACAAAAAACATTAATTTGATTTTGAAATTATTTAGAAAAGTACTAAACATGTTAAGCTAATTTCATGAACAATTTTACAAAACATACATTTCAAAACATGTTAAAAAATTTCAAACCCATACTTCAATTATCAAAAAAGCCTTAGGGTTTTGAATAACAGTATATGTACAAAAATTCAACATGGAGAAATATGAGTTGAAGTTTTCATTCCATGAATAGTATGATGTAATATACATCGAAAGTCTGAAACTTTTATGAATGTTAATTAGCTTATTTAAACTACTTACCATAAAAAATTGCACTAATGTAGAACAATTAACATTATACTGCCATAATGAATATGTAAAAAAAAACGAATGAAAGATCAATATTTCATAAATTTTTCATCTTATAATTATAAAAAATACACACACTTCAGAGCTATTCCATGCTCAGAGAATTTATAGGTAAAATACATCAAAATCTAAGAATTGTATATGTGCATTTGTTTAAATAAATATCTTAAAATATTTTAATAATAAAAGTGTGGAATCTCGCACACATGGGATATATATATATCACCAAAACAAATATATAAAAATGGGAGAGTTTTTCTATTCTTGCGAATTAGATTTTTAATTATCTGAGTTATCAAAATGAAATTTAGTATTTCTGCTTTGGGAGAATCCGTTTTGAAGTTTTAATTTCATTCATAATAATATCATAAAAAGCACGCACAACTTTTAAATCTTGACCAAATCCATTTGATCTTCCCAGTAAATAATTCACAAACTAGAATTTTTGCATGAATTGCACATTTCTTTCTTAAAATGATTTACTACTGCATATATAATGTCAATCTCATTGAAGCACATTAGAAAAATAATTAATTAATTTTTTATCAGGCTCTTTTCTAGCAGATAATCTGAAATGTAGGCGTGGTAGTTGCTGCTTAGCATCAAAAATTGCTCTATTACTTTGTGAAAAATGCAGGCAAAGCTTTGAAATTTTGCAGGTATATTTATAAGGATTCGGGGTATCAAATAAGCCAATAAAAAATTTTCGACAGTTTAATGATTTTTAGGGTACTATATCGCCTTAAATCGTAGAATTCAATAATTTTATATGCTTTAACTGACTTGTCTAGTTATTTCATAAAATACCTAATTATTCTATGAAATAACGGATTTCACATTTTAACGGTAACACACACACACACACACACACACACACACACACACACACACACACACACACACACACACACACACACACACACACACACACACACACACAAGCATGAAAGATATATATATATATATATATATATATATATATATATAACATAGTTAAAATTAATTTTGCAAAAAGTTTTGAAAATTTTATTTTGATCAATATTGTGTTATTTTGATTTGCTGAGATGACGTGTAAATATCTTTTTTAGCAGTTGAGAACAAAATCTAGGCTAAAATGCATTCATTCCTCAAGGTGGCGTGGTAAACTATGTCATTAATTTGTTTCGTTTGAAAATTGGCATATCTGCTATGTTACTTTATGCGTTTTGTTTAAATATTTAAATATTTTTTTCCATTGACTTACTTTTAACCTTTATGTGAAACGGGAGTTCTATGCAATACGCGAAATGTTACACGTGGCATCAAGTTTCATGTTTGTCTTATATTGATTTTTTAAATCAATACATAGAAAGGTTAAATAGTTATATTCTTGGGTAGTACGAGTTAAGATAGGGCGCAACGTCATTATTAAGCACAGTCCTTCTCCCAGCTCGTTTAAATTAATATTCATTACAGAGAACAAACTCGGAGAAAAGTTTATATGTTTTTAAAAATTTCTTTAAAAAGGTGGGGACTATTTCGAAAGTTACGTCTTCGCTATTTAAAGCTTTTACATCTGAATTAAAAAAATATTTTTATAAGAACAAGTGTACGTGCCCCCTACCGATTTGAATTTAATAAGAGATTAATTTTTTTGAGTTGAAAGAAGTGTGCTATTTATATAACGTTAGTTTTAACGTTATATAAAATTACACATTATATAAAAAAGATTTTTTTTTGTTTCAAGCCAAGACAGTCAGACAGGGAACATTGTCTTATTAAACTGATTCTAAAATTAAGATATAGAGATGTGAAATTATCAAACTAAAAAACCAAATAAAGCTGCCGCTTTTTTATTAAATTTATTCTTTTTTATGGTACAATTCATATCTTTTGTAAAATGCAAAGTTAACTAATGGATGAAATCATTTTGAATAGGTTCAACCCTCTGGTATCCTCCGCCTTTTTGTCAAAACAACTGCCCACCCCTGAGTTAAATCATTAGATTTCAAAGGAAATGTGTAATGTCAGATATGAGCTCAAAAAGTAAACATTGTGTACTTACATAAATGTAAAATGCGTCATTTGTAAATAAGGTGACAAAAAACTAAAATTGAATGATAGAAAAAAATTATTTTATTAAAATCTAACATTCTAAAATTATAAGTTACATTAATGAAATTAATTATACAAAACTATCAACAAATAATCTGGAGTTCATTGTCAATTACTATAGCTTATTGACTGTGTATGATTCTGTCAATAATTTCTTTAAAATTAGAATGAATCTCAATAATTTTATAAATGAAGCGCTGATTTCATGTTTAGCTGGTCCATAATTCCATAGTCTACCTTCGTACAATAATAATTTGTGATAATAATGTTCATCAATTTGAGGAAAATATGATGATTTCGGTTTCATTATATGGTTTGTAAAAATAAAGTTCTTATACTTTAATATATACTTTTTACTTAGAAATAAAATCAAATTCCGTTTTATTTTCGAGCGATATAATTATTCTAAGTCAATTGAATAAAAAAATTAGATTTTCAATTTTAATGTATTCTTAGTTTTAAAAATAAGTGATTGAATTTTATTCAGCAATATTAAGGAATTTATGGTGATTCAATAACAAGTATTTTTCCTTTTGA
>BMAO01020351.1:0-25784 GCA_019973975.1 Trichonephila clavata
TTACTCATTCTTTTAAATATTTTTCCAATTAAAAGTACATATATTTCTTACTTTAAAATTGATTTATGCTCCTTTTAGTAAATTTATTACAAACTTATTTATCACTACTAAAACTCATATCTTTTCAAAACATGAGCCTTTACACTAAGAATAAAATTAAACAATCCCTTATTGAGATTTATTGTTTATTAACTTCTTACTTTAAAGCTACATTAGTGTTATACTTATCCCTGACAGTTACAGCCTGTCAATAAAGTTCATAGATTCAGTTCATGTCTACCAGTTCATATTTTTATATTTTACTTAAACATACAAATGAAACCAAAAAGAAAGTAAATGTTATTTTGGTAAATACAAATAATAATTTGAGTAAAACTCTTGTATTAATGCAATTATGGTTCAAATTGAAAATCAAAGAAATCAAGTTAAAAAATGTGCTCGAAAAAGTATTGAGAAACTTCCCATAAATTAATAAAACAATTCAAACTTAGAAATTAATATCTTGTTAGGCCGTCCTTGCTCTTTATGACCGCTCAGTCTATTTGGCATAGAATGGGTCAATTTTTTGCAAAACGATCTATCGATTTTGGTTCGCTCTTTCACCAAATATTTTCTTAAATCATGCTTGTTAGAAAATTGGTGCTCATATAGTTTTTGCTGCAAATAATCCCACACATGTTCAATGGATTAAGGTCTGGACTTTGTGCAGGAGTCTTAATAACACTAGGAGCGGGGTAGATGACCCATAACTTGTTAATATCTGCAGAATGTTTGGCATTATTTTGGTACAACTTAAAATGTCCCGAGATTCCCAGCTAGCTCGCATTTCGCTTTAAATTTTGATTGAGAGTGTCAAGATAGAGATATTTATTCATTATACTATCAATAAAATGTAAGTTCTTGACACCAGAATTTTCCACAGCCCCAGAAAATTTGGTGACCCTTCCATATTTGACATGCATTGCTGTATTTGATTTTTGCCAAACTTTTTACTTGCATCCGATCCGAAAATGTTGTATTTGCTTTCCATCAACAAAATTATATTTTCCCAATATTCTGTTGGCTGCCTTACATACATTTTAGCAGATGCCAACCTAAGCTTGTCTATTTACTTTGCTGATGTAGGGTTTGCTTTGAGGGTACTCTGCCATGATACTTATGTTTTCTTAAAACATTTCTGACAGTTTCAGGATTTGCTGATTTTCCGAACCTATTTTTACATTGCAAAGTCATTTTTACTGCACTAGTTCTTGATTAATGTGTACTTGTCTCACAATCCACATCTCTTCATGTTCATTAAATATCCTTGAACACCTTGATCTTTGCTTGTTTCAACAGTATTTGTTTTCTTGAACCTGTCAATGATATTAAGAACAGTAGACTTACTCAATTTCAAGATTTTTCCTATACAGTGAACAGATTTCCTCTTTCCAATGACTTATGAGATTTCGCACACCAACCGATATATCTTTGTTTCACAACATTTTTTCTATAAATAATCTTATCTTTTTGAAATGTTTATGTTTTTAAAATTCTAATAAAAAAATGCTGTGAAATTAAATTCTATTGATGTGATGTATATTTGTTAAATTTCTCATTTCAAATGTGTCCCAATACTTTTTTCGACTCCAGTGAGCCTTTGAATTATACATGAAAAGCTAGATCAAATTATAATTCTATAATACAAATAAAATTTTCCTTTTATACTGTACACCAAATGTTAAAATATTTCCTAACTCATTTTGCTTTTGTTTAATGTGATAAATATTTTATAAACGGCTTTACAATTATGCATGCCAAGTGTTCCAATACCTTTTTGAGTGACTGTATATTACAAAGAGAAACTTTTTTTATTTGTTCTTTTAAATTTCCCAGAATGCTCAATATTTTCAAACATGTTTAAATACTAATGAAGATTTTAAGCAAAAACTGCATCATGTAAAATGGTTACATTTTTAATATATGTTTCAATGAAAAATTTATTATACTTAACATTACAATACAATCACTTAATAAAATATAAGCACTTGAGGGGTTTAGCTAAATTAAGATTAAGCATTATTACAACTAATATTGTAAATACAATACACATTTTAAAGTTAAAAACAATTTTGTATAGTAACCACAATAATTATTTATAAGTTTTTTTTTCTTTCCAATTTAGTATCTGTGGAAAACATTTACTAGCTTATGAATACTGTACAATTTTAATCTATGTGATTAACAATTTCTGCTAATTTACAAGATAGTATATCCATTAAAACTGCTAAACTAAATATGATTAAGATATATTCTGATATTAAATCTATCAAAGTAAATATATTTTTTTGGAAAAATGTTTAAGAAATATTTTAAGATTTAATTTTTATTTAAATGTATACTTCTTTATAGTTATATTTTTGTATTATCTTATCTAGATATTAAATAAATCTAGATTCAAAATTATATAAAAATATTTCTGTGGGAAAAAAAAAACTATTTAAAACTAGTATTCACACAGTTTTTTTAATATGCAAAACTTTTCCACAGACAAATCTTAACTTGTATGCATTGAAAATACAATTTTACACTTCAAAAACAGCCTATATTCTATCACCATCAAAACCATCTTGATTTGTATAAGCAAAAGCCATCATTGCTTTTTTTGCTACTAATTAAAATTAAAGAGATTTAAATTTTATCTCCTCTGCAAATATTTACTTGATTTCATTGAAACCTTCTCAATTGAACAGGGAGAGGAATTTGCTTAAGAGAAACAAAAAATGCTGATTTTATTAAAAGGCAATGAAGATCAATATCAGTAATTTATTTTAGAAAACAATTTATAATTAACAATTCCATACCTTAAAAAATAATAAGTTCTTACAAATTCAGTTTGTTCATAGTTATATAATATATATATATATATATATATATATACAGGCATTTTTAATATAAACCTGAAAATATTAAATTCACTAAATTCTTAAGTTGAAATTAATATTATACATTTTATCCAATGATTATAGGCTACTCTAACCCAAAAGTAATTAGCCAAAATATTCTTCCAAATTAGTTAATTAGTCAAAATATTCTTTATATTTCTACTTCTGATATTGTATTCCCATATGAAAGATTATATATATTTTATCTGCAATAACATTTGTTATTAAAAAAACTTATTTCAATAAGCATCACACATTTGATATAAAATTTACTTTAACTGTTATGTAGAGTAAGTTAGAGTTATATTAATACACACTATAAAGCTTCATAAGAGCTATTGGCAATGGACCTCATAATTTTTAAAACTGGTCAATTTTTTGACGCTGATCATCATTGGGAAACTGGAACGCGAAGCGTTCCTCCGTCCCATACTGGTTGTATTGTGCTCTTATAGTTGTTAGGCCTTAATGGAATTTGAGTCCTGGAAAATTGTGATAGATGTAGAAGGTAGTTGTGGTTAAGCTGGGTGATAGATGGAACTGGGTAAGATTAATTGGTTCTTGCTAACGGACGAGGAGCTCGTCTGTTATTGCTGAAAGGGGATTAGTGAGATAGCACTCTATACGCTGTCCTGGCGTCGGAGAGATAATTAAAAATAAGCATGAAAAGAAGTTGGTTGCCTGTGTGGTTCATTGAGAAATTAAAGTAAATGAGCAGGGAGATACGTGTGATAATGCGAAAAATTTTGATAGGAGGGGATCATTCGCCAAAAGGAATGATCCTCTAAACTAATTTAAGGGGATTGTAGGAGTCCAGTAAAATTCTTCTGGTCTCTTACTATTGATATTAGGATTGTAGTTTTCTAGGTTTAAGATATTAGTATTATTGATGTTAGGTAAATTGTCGAAAAACTTTATGGCTAGATTTTGTATGTGAACTTTAAATATAGGAATTTTGAGAACTTTATAAATTTCATTATTTTTGGTGTATCTACAAATTTTGGTAATGGTTCTAATGAGGGAGTTTTGGGCTGAATTTAAAAGGTTGATGTTAGAATCTGCTGCGTATCCCCACACAGGACAACCATAAGTTAAAATGGGCCGCAAAACGGCAGTGTAGAGAAGTACTTTGTTCCTTAGGTTCAAATGAGAATTCCGGCAAATTAAGGGGTAAATTGAGCGTACTGCGTTCCGGAATTTATCACGCGCATGTGTGATGTGTTGTTTCCATGTCAGATTTTTCTCTAGGATTAGTCCTAGGTATTTCGTACTCTGAGACCAGTGTAGTGGTGTGGTATACAGGGTAGGAGGTGTGCAAGGCTTCCTCCTCCTAGTGAAGAGTACTGCTATTGTTTTGTCTATGTTAATTTTAATTTTCCAGGTGTTAAAGTAGTTTTCGAGTAGGTGTAGATGTGCGTTAAGAGCTTTTGTAATAGTGTCATGATTTTTAAAGGTAGCAGAGATGGCAGTGTCATCCGCATAAATATTAGTGATGGTTAGTTTGTGAGTAGGGATGTCGTTTATATATATATTGAATAATAATGGGCCAAGTAGGCTTCCTTGTGGAACACCGTACTTGATAAAAGTAGTAGAGGAAAGAGTATTATTGACTTTAACATTAAAGGATCTATTTACAAGGTACGAATTAATTAGATGTATTAAAGCAGGTGGGAAATTGTTAGTTATAAGTTTATAAATGAGACCGCTGACCCAGACCCTGTCAAAGGCCTTCTGAATGTCCAGAAAGACAGCCCCAGTGGACCTGCCTCTCTGAAATAAAACTGTTCAAGTGATAAGGATGGCATTTAAGCTGGCACTCCTTAACTACCACACCACACTAACAGGGGGACATAACATGCAATGCCCCCAACTCACCAAGACTCGAGCCCCCAACACGCCGGCTACGAGTTTGCAACCTTAACCACTAGGCTGCGGTGGTCATAATTGTCGCGTAGAGTAAGTGACTGTAAAATCTCATGATATAAACATAACCTCTGTATTAATTTTAATAGAAACTACAGGAAATGGAGTAAAACACTTCCGAAATAGGAAAATGGAAGTATTACATTTTTTTAAAAATAAAGAGCTGTACTGAAAAATAACTTTCATAACTATTTCTGTGGGTATTTTCAAATTTCCTCAACCAAAAAACCTCATACTTTGTTGCTAGGTCAGATATTTTGAAAGAAGCAGCATAATATTCTTTTGAACAATAATTCTTTTAAAATATATTAGAAAAACATTTTTAGTAACCAAAAAAAAAGTCGGTCAATTTTATACAGAAATATAATCAGCATTATTTTTAGATTTTCTACATCTTAATGTTCATTCAAACAGAAAACAATCTAAATTAAATATCTACATCAATATTTTACATGTTTTTGTGGGGGGGGGAAAATTCTCACTATCACTCATTTTCAGTGTTGCAATATTTTCTAACAATCAATTTCCTACAAAGAATCAAATCAAATAAAAATTATAAAGGGCAGCTCTTCATATCCATATACATCTGATATTTGTGTTATATTATGAATTAATTAACATCAACTATGTAATGAACATTACTTTTACTTAAGAATGGGATTTCTAAAGATTTGGTTTTAAATGATGCTTGTTAAGGATGAGAAATAATCACTCAATACTTTTTATGTCCAATTAAATAAAATGGTGTTTAATGTTCAATGAGTTTTCAGAATAAAATAGGAATGAAACAGATAATGTAGGTATTTTACATGTACTGAAGAATTTCATAAAATTAGAAAAGTTAATTTTATGACAAAATAAGTACCGCACATTCAAATAACTCAAAGCTAGCATCTTTGTCAATTATAGAAGCAGTCAGTGTGGAACAAATTTCCTTTTGTTCATGTACCCCTACATATAAGATTGTTTTAGTTTATCTCCCAAGATGGCTTTGATTAAGCTTATTCTAGCTTTGATTGTTAAAAGCAGATACTTAATTTTTTTTTCATTAAGTTTTTTCTTTTTTAATAATTCAAAATTTTCGTTAAGAAATGGCTAATGGTTAACCTGAAATTTAGTCACTATATGTTTTATCAGTAAGTGATTTAATGCAAAAACAACAAACATGCGATTTATGGAAATTGTTTTGTTTAAGGAGTCAATGATAGTTGATATGGATTTCTCGGTATAAATTTTGATCTTGAAGGTGTCACAAGTAGCTGTCTAATGAACTAAATTCACAAACAAGTGACACTAAGTCAGAATCATGTAATCAGGTTACAAGCAATATCATGTGCATTGTAATAGTATGCAAAATTCCTATACTTAGGCTGCTGATACCTTATCCTAGCTTTATCTCCTTATGTACATTCAATATATTTTATACATGATTCTAGTACATCTATTAGGTAGGAAATAATTCTATTTTTTACATAATTTTTATTTTATTCTGGTTTCTTCGTATTATTAAGTGTGCTAGGTTTCTTAAAGTTGTTACCTGACATGTTTATAATTCTTAGTTATATTATATATTCTTATATATATTCTAAGTTATATTGTATTTATAATTCTTAGTTATTTAAGTACACTTTTATAAAGTAGTAATATACTTAATAAGTAAACCGCTCAGGATATTTATAATGCATACATAACTTCTAAGATGAGTTATAAGTTATTCTGTTCTAATCAAAATACTCAAATTGTTAAGTCTACTTAACTACTTGTTTATGTCCCGATTTCACTTATATTTCTGAAATACAAAATAGATTTTTAGTAATATTGCTATTTATTATTAATTCAAAAGTTGATTCTAAAATATTAAAAGTAAAGGTAAATTATTCAGATTTAGCAGCATTTTAAACATTTGGAAAAGAAACATGTTGAATGGGCAAATTATTAAGTATTTCTGAATATAATATATGTCTCATTATTATCTATCATAAGTTTATAATTTGTGATTCTTGCTTCTTAATAAACACAGTGAGTCTAATTTAAATTATTTTTTATTGTACTGAATATACATTACTAAGCTTTATATATATATATATATAATGATTATATAATTTATTGTTTTATGACTTCATTAAACTTATTTTGTATTCCAAAAAGATTATGGAAGAATTATTGCTACTTATGATTAAATCAAATTTATTTCAACACATTAAAAATAAAGGCAATAATATTTACTTATAATGTAGCAACAATATGTTTATAAATCAAGAAAATTACTAATTTATAAATTAAAATTAAGAATTTCTCTTTTTAAAGCATAATATATTGAGAAGGAATATCATCAGAAAAGGTAAAATAATTTAGAAATGATTAAACTTAATATGATTATCCTTTGTTAATGTTAAACTTGTAAAAAAAAGTTTACTTTATGAAGCCAATATAGAATATTAGAGTTTGTTAATATGCAAGATTTTAATTAATGTTAAGAATTATCTTTAAATGAAAATGCACACATTCTCTCCTTCTTTACAAGTCCTATAATTGTTAATTTTGCATGAAGTGGTTACCTTATTTTTTTCCATTTGTATTTATGTGCTATTTGATGTTATGTATCACTCTACATAAATTCATAAAATAGATTGGTTTCTAAGAAACCCATAATTTTATGCATGCAAAGATAATTCTAGACATGACTTTCTAAAATGACCTATGGTCAAACCTATGGACATTTGTGTCTTGAAATATGTGTGTTAATCTTTTTTTAAAAATTCCACAAGAGTTATACTTTTGAGGTTAATGCACTTAAAATAATATAGGTAGTATGAAAATTTGATAAAAAAAAATTAAGATTTATCCTATGATGAAAATAATTTTTTACAGCATAATGAATTGCATATAAATTGTATATTTTACAACAGTATGATTTATTAATGCAATGTGAAGTGTGTAGTTAAATTCGGATACTTGAAATGATCCTGTAATAAAAAAGTGAAATTTGATACCTTCTATTGTTTAATTTTTTTAGTAATTATTTCCTGCAAATTACCTGATTTTTTTTTAGAAATGACTATCACCAAAAGTTAAGAAAAAAAATTTCTCTTTTATTACTAAATTAAAGCAATGAATCAATAAGAAATAGGTTTTTTTTTCAATAAATTGCCCTTACTAGGGAACAAGTTAACCCTCTGATCGTAACATCCATCTCTCAGACGGGAATGATTTGCTTTGATGCCTGCAGATAACACAGTAGTGTGATTTTTTGGCATGAGTTGCCTTGACATCTTCAGTTGGACTCTACCCAGTGAGAGGATCATGTGGTGGTACTTGGCAATTTTTTTCAACTCGCAGTATATGCAATTTTTCTTATCTGTCACTGTCTATCAGACTGATGTTCCTCCATACATATGTTTTAGTGTCTAACCTCGCAGATGAATGTTGCTTATTATCGCAACAATATTTATTTAAAAATATTTTAATTTGCATTTTTCTAATTATTTATTATTATAGATGGCAGCCATGAAAAAAAGGGGGATTGCCATTTTTGTCCCTACAAAAAAAAATAGAATGATGTCATATAAATGCATCACATGTGGAACTCCCATTAGCTTGAAACACACAAAAAAAAAAAAACATGTGATATATGTATTCTATGAAAATGTTATGTTTATTGTAGTTCCTATAATTTTATGCATTGTTAGTTTTACTTCTGCATTACTTTTGTTCCTATAGTTTTTTTTGTTTTTGGTATTTTTAATTACTTTTACATGAATAAATAAATTCTAATCAGTTTTTATAAAAATACTAGTCACAATTCTAGTGATTAAAATAGATTAATATAGTGTGCTTCAAAGACTTAAATATTAAAAATTGTATTCTCATTTATATGTTTCATGTTTTTAATTAAATTGTCTAATGTATATATCTTGGAAAAAAAATTGTTTGATTTAACCCCACACATCTTATTTGAGCCATACTCAATTTCATGAGCGATAAGGACATTTAAAACAGTCCTTAACGTAATGAAATTTTAAAAAATTTGCATACCCATCTGTCAGACAGATGTTCCTCAGAGCAGATGTTCCAGCCAGGGGGTTAATTTGCTTTTATGAGAAATTCCCAAACACAAAGAGAGAAGTATAGAAAATTCTTGTAAGACAGCCAGTTTAAATTAATACTATGTATGAAGCTGAAGCACAAATTTATCATACTCTAATTTTCTTGCAATAACTGATCTATAAAAACTTCTAAAACACAGTAGGATATTTTTGAAAATATTTAGCAACATTTCAAATAATAAATATTTTTAAAAATATTGTTGCATAAGAGATATTCATTTAAAATTAAATTTATAGCATGCCCACCAAAGATAACAAAATAACAGAGAACCTAGATATCCCTCTAATAATACTGAAATATTTTTGAGAACAGCAAAAAAGAAAGATTATTTAAATGTTAGAAAATCACTGTTCAATCAGGCTATATTCATAATTACCAAAACCTTCTACATAAAAAAATAATTAAATGTCAGAACAATTGAACATATTTCATCCCACATCCTCACTCAGAGCAGGGATTTCTCTCTCTCACTGGTGCAAACTCCCCACCATCGAGAAATTAAGTACCTCCAGTAACATTCTCAAAGTAACTAAGTCAGTCACAACTTATGCTTCAACTCGGCAGGCCTAATAGATTCACTACATAAAATATCTGAAACATTCTTATCATTTTTTATTCATCCAATCATTTATTAAATTAACTACACTTAATGTAATTTTTATCAACCTATTGTATTATTTTTTATCCTTCATTTTTTTCCTACTCAAGATAAAATTTATTTAAAATTAAAAATACCTTTAAATTCAGTACTAGGCTAAGGTTAAGCCAAATCAAGGTAACTCAAAATGTTAGAGATAGGAGTTAGTTTCCTTATGGAAACAGGTATTTCACTCACCATTCAACCCATATGCTGCACAATACATTTCAGAATGAAAAAAAAATAATGTACAAGTTTTTGAAGTAAAAACAAGAAAGTACAAAATTGTTGTGTTTTAATTAGGCAGGAAACACATGCTACAGTTGCATGATTGTGTAATGTATAAATTTAGTCCATTCAGTTTGATGAAAACAATTACCTAGTTGAAAAAAGTTCAGTAAAAAAACCAGGAAACTTTTGAAAGGATAACTGCTTTCAAAATATTAATGACTGCAATAGTTTGACACTTAATATTAAAAGGGAAGTCTCAATATATGGATCTCATTTTCAATCGAAAACAAATTTCAAAAATCTCCCAACTTTTAAATATGATTTGGTCTTATGTTTTAAGAATCACAATTTGACTGCATGAAAATATGAGATAAGAGTTTTCAAAGATAAACTTGTGAAGAATAAATATTAGAGAATCATTCACAGAAATTCCAAGGTCAAATATCCAAAGAAAGCTAATTGTGCCTGTGGTAGAATATTCATACAGTAATTTATTTTAAGCTACCTATAATACTGAAGAAATCATTATTACAGATGTTATCAACTTTTTAACTGAAAACCACTGGCATAGCTAGTCCTGAGAGGGCCTTGTATTGATACTTCTTGGATGCCCTTTTAGAGGCCCCTTAAAATGTTAAGTTTATTTTCCTTACATATGTTGGGCACTGTATCATTGATACGGCGATAGCTATGTCCCTGCTGAAAACAGCAGTTGGAAGAAAAACACCCAGTTTTGATCAATATAGGGAGAGTGTTATCCTCTGAAATGATTATACAAGACCAAATATCAAAAGAGCAACTTCATAAAAAAAAAGACTTTCATCCTGTTTCTTTAAATCCACCTGATCTTTTGGCCTCTGTAGCTGAGATATTTGTGATATATTTAGATATTTGCAAATTTTTTACAGGGAGAAAATGTCTAATAATAAAAGACTAATTATAATGTGGTCAAAAATATACCAGTTGAGTGTATTAATTCCAAAAGTTTAAGAACCACTTCAAGCCACGGTAGGAGAAAACTGGTAATTTCCATCATAAGAGGATTATAAAAAAAATCTATGGGGTACTAACCAAATTTATTAAATATAACTTTTTTTAAATATATAAATATTAAATTTATATTGCACACAACAAAAAAAAGGACTTTACTTAGATAATTTGCAACTAAAGAGACAAATATAAAAGCTCAAATAATACTGATAACTTATTAGAGTATAAGTGCTTTATTTTTTAACAGTGATTATTTTGAATCCTGAATGGAGTTATATATAAAAAATGTTTATGTATACATATTAAATAAGACAAATTTAATTTTGCATCTTATTACAAGGTTCTAAAGTAATTTAATTTTGTGAAAAGTCAAAATTCTACCTATATCAATTACTTCCTAATGTACAGAATGAATTTGAAGTATCTTGCAGGATTCTTCTGTGTATTTTCCAACACCCTTAAGTACCAGGTATGTAGTTTTATGGTTAAACTTATTATTAAAAATGGAAATTAAATGACTTATAATATTTCAAGTGTTAATTTTACATAAAAGAAGTTGAACATGTACTATGAATATTTTACATTTTTCTTCTATAAGAGCATTTTAATAAAATACAAACTGAACATTATAAAGCAATTCTAATAATAAATATCACAATTGCTACAAAAAATAAACCATTTTACTTGCACCACACAAGAAATAACTCATGAAATAAAACATATTTCAAAAAATTAAAAGTACAATGAACAAACATTTGTAATTAATATGAAATTACAATATAAATTAATATAACAGCCTCAAACACATCAAAAACCGTCAATCTATAACCAAATCCTTTTGAATATTAATACATACAAATTTTTCAGAATGAGTATAAAGCAGTGATTTAATACTCTTAAAATAAGATTCTTATAAAAGGAAAATCTAACTTCCTTTGCTAAGAATTGTTATAAATATATTGGCAAATCTTTTCACAGTACATATAACTCTGTAAAATACTAGAGTTTTTGGTACTTTAACTCGCAAGATGTCACTTATTGCTTTAAAAAATTAAAGATTTTATACTTTGTAAGCTCTAAACCAAAACATGTTCATATTACATGTGTGCACACATTCCCCTTTATTTATTACACTTCAAATAAGGTAATAAACTCCCCCAATACTTATATGTGTAATTCAACTATCAAATTAAAATTACTAAATGTTCCAAATACTTCAAATTAAACACAAATGAATAATTTAGTCTTCTAAATTTAAAGAGCACCATTTAGAGAAATCATGCTTCGTCTAATTATAACTTTTCCCAGTGTAACTTTAAGATCTCAAACATACCTTAAGAATAAAATTGAATAAAATGTAATAACTCACTAGAAATTATTCTTCGTGGTTTTTTTTTAAATATTAAACTTTACAAACTATCAAATTCAAGATATGAGTAAGAACAGCACTGATTAAGAATACAAGCTTATTCAATTCTTCATCATAAAACTAGGAAATTACTGTGAGCTCCACAATTTTAATTGTTTTAGTTTGCATGGGTATCTTTACAAATACTAAAGTAGTAATTTAAAATGTTTCAGATGTATTTTACACCAATAAATTGATAATTCTGTTGCTTATTTTCATTAATTTGTTCTGAATATCAAAAAGTATTTATTAATATGATTATTTTCTTTAGTTAAACTATAATCCCGAGTTTAATTTTAAAGCTATGAGAAAATAGAGAATTTCAACCAAAAGATTCATCATAAAAATATTTTTATTGTTCTTTGTTAGCTACATTTAGCTTTTTATTTCATATGGTAATTCTTAATACCATATGAAATAATAAGCAACAATTATACTTCATACTCCAATTATTATAGAATCAAAACTGGCAATAATTACTTAAGAATATAAAAATAAATATCTTCCTCTCCTTTTCAAGTATATCAAAATGTTTAAAACAGATTTCAAACATATTCAAAACACATTTATAATAAATATTGAGGAGAAAATAATTACACACATTTAATATTAATGCCATCAAACTGAAATAGCTGTTCAAAATACTGAGTTTTCAATAGCCACTTTGCTAGAGATTGCAGCAGTACAAGAATTTTAAATAACAAAATACATTTATTTGATAAGATAAACATAATCCGTTACATCTTTTATTTTCTAATATCAATTTTTATAAACTTCCTTATGTACATTTAATGTGTAATTTTAACAAACAAGGCAGTTATAAAAGATACAAATTACAATTTCTTCTGAACACAGGTTAAAAGTTTGATAAGATCTTTCTAATACAAAAGTTATTTTTTTTTTTTGGACCTGAATATCGTAGAAGTGGGTATTAAAAGGATACATTTAATGCAGAAATCCTCCTAAATAGAGATTTTTAAATAATTTTGAGATCTCAGATTCATTATTTTAAAATATGATGAAAACACTTTTCATTCTGGACTAATCAAATGGCTTTCAAACTTTATCCACGATTCAAATGAATTATTTTTTATTATTTCTATGGATTTCCAAAGGAAATAGTGAACAAATTATAATTCGATTTCTCTGTGAAAATAAGAATCACCGCTACAAACTAATAAAAAATAATATGTTTGAGGGGGGAAAGAATTTTAAGAACCGACGCTTTTTTTTGGCAATTAATTATTAATTATACAAACCGTTTTTTCGGCTGGAACCAATGGCTCCTCTTGTTGTTTACAACTCTTTTTCCCTAAAAATTGCTGTGCGATTGTCATGTTTCTCTATTTGACAACTTCTATTCTGTATCTTAAATATTAATTCTGTCGTTAAGACTGAATAAATAGCTTCAATATTTCCTTTCAATTATAGATCAAAACAACTGCGTTTCAAATTAATGGCGTTGACAGACTCTGAATTTGCTCGATTCCTGGGAATGATCTTCGGCGCAGATGTACGAAACGGATGACGTACGTAGATGTACGGTTTGGCCGGCAGCCAAAGGCTCTGCATCCTTGCAAATATGCAGTATAAAGTTCAATATTTTATTGAAGGAAAACTGCATAAATAATTGTAACTTTAAATTTTAAATTTAATATTTATGTTTTATTTTAGCTATGCGGGCTAGTTTCAATTTCAAGCAAAAGTATTTTGCAACTTTTTAAGTGAATCATATTTATTGGAAGAGGACTCAGTTTTGGTTTAATATCAAACACTCGGCTATTAAACAATATACTTAATTTATTTGAGCATTTCATAATTATTCAATGAAAACCAGTGAGCAACTGAATAAAATAGACAGAAAGTAAAAACTGATTCCCGAAAAATCTTTCTAAATCTATATATATATATTTTTTTAGGAATTCCATCGAATAATACAAAATTTCCACTGTGTAATTAGTTGTGAGACTGCAAATGAGATGCAATTATTATACAATCTATTTTTTTTTTCCTTAAATGCCCATATATTTGTTAAGGAGTGCCAAAAATAGAAATTTCTACAAAATTCTAGAATACAATTGTGGGTCATTACCCTTTGAAATAACTTCTTGGAAATACTAGATTGCCAGTAATTTAAAAGATAAAAATATATTCAAAATTAAATTAAAACATAAATTTTAAAGCAGTATGCTATTAAGAACAATAAAACTAAATAAAAATAAAACTAATTTGAAAGAATATTGCATGAATCGAAATAGTAGCAAGGAAAGAAAACAACTTAACACACCAAAAATTACGAAAACGTAAAATTAAAAAATGCAACAGGTAACACATACAGAGATGAAAGAGGGAAATATGTACTGTGTACTGAAACAACAATAAAAGAAAAACTTTATATATATATATATATACTAGCTGTTACCCGCCCGCTTCGCTGGGTATTTCATGATGTTTTATAAATTTTTACTGCTTATATATATGTATAAATTATTGATATCTAAGTCCTAGCATTAAGAATTCGATTGAATTGAAAAATATACTTATACCTGTAACTGTCACCTGTTGATAAAAAAAAGGGCAGAACTCATCTAATTTGTATTTTCTAAAAATCTCTAAAATTGAAGCATAGAATGATGTTTGCTCTTTCGTAACTCAAAAACCAAGTGGATTCCCGCAAAACCAATTTTCGGTGGATCTCTAATCCGTAAATTGAACATGCAAGCCAAATTTCAAGTCTAAATCTAACAGAAAAAAGCAAAAGTTTTACTATAAATATCCCCGTAATCCCGTTGAGAGCCGTTTTCCAAAATTACTGCTCTTAGCGGATTTCTATTCAACAAAAGAAAAATGCAAAACAAATTTCATTATTATAGTCCTTGTAGCTCGAAAAAAGTAATTTTTTTTGTCAATACGTCCCAGTAACCCCCTGCAACCCCCCAGAACTTGATTTGCTTAAAATGTATTCTTAGTGGATCCCTATTCAACAAAAGAAACATGCTTAACAAATTTCAAGTATATGGGTCTAACAATTAAAAACAGGAATTTTTTTCTGTAACTCCTCTTGACCCCTCGCAAACATCTTTGGGGATCAATTTTCATTTTACTCTTTGTTAGAGGAACTCTATTTCATGAAAGGAACATGCCTACCAATTTTCAAGCAGGATGATCAAGTAGTTTAAAAATGGAAATATTTATCGATTACGCCTCTTAATCTCCCGAAATTAAACTTAGTAGTTGATATTCGCGAAACCCATTTTGTAGCGGTTCTCTACTTTACGAAAGGAATCTGCTTATCAAATTTCAAGACTGTACGTCTAACAGTTTAAAAATGGGGATAATTGTCTATAACGCCACTTGAGCCCCCGCAACGCCACTTCTGGGTCTGTTTTCACAAAACCCATTTTGTAGGAAAATTGCACTCTATGAAAGGAAACTTCTTAGCAAAATTTGAAGACTGTGCGTCCAATTAATTAAAAATGCAAAAAAATTATCAATAATGCCCCTTGAACCCCCGCAACACCACTTAGGGGTCGATTTTCACAAAACACATTTCGCTGTGTATTTCTATCCTATGAGAGGAATCTGCTAACAAAATTTCAAGACTGTGAGTCTAATAGTTTAAAAAAAGAAATAATTATTTATATCTGCCCTTAACCCCCCGCAACACCCCTTGGGGGTCAATTTTCTCCAAACCCGTTTTGTAGCGGATATTTACTCCATGAAAGAAACATTCCTACCAATTTTCAAGCAGGTAGGTCAAATAGTTTAAAAACGAAAATATTTATCTCTTACGCCACTTATTCCCCTGCAACGCCACTTAGAGGTCTATTTTCACAAAACCTTCTTATAGCTGATCTCTACTCTATGAAAGAAATCTCTTTATCAAATATAAAGACTGTGCGTCTAATAGTTTAAAAATGGAAATAATTATCTATAACGCCCCTTAAGTCCCCTCAACGCCACTTGGGAGCAATTTTCACGAACCCCATTTTTAGCGTATCTCTACCCTATGAGAGGAATCTGCTTACTAAGTTTCAAGACTGTACGTCTAAAAACTTAAAAATAGGAATTTATAACCCCCCCCCCTTTAAACCCCCCGCTCCCGCAACACCTTTTGGGGGTCAATTTTCCCAAAACCCATTTTGTAGCGGATATTTACTCCAGGAAAGAAACTTACCTACCAATTTTCAAGCAGGTAGGTGAAGTAGTTTAAAAACGGATATATTTATCTATTACGCCCCTTAATCCCCCGCAACGCCACTTAGAAGTCTGTTTTCACAAAACCCGTTTTGTAACTGATCATTATTCTACGAAAGGAATTTATATATATATCAAATTTAAAGACAGTGCGTCAAATAGTTTAAAAATGGAAATAATTATCTATAACACCCCCTAAGCCCCTGCAACGCCACTTGGGGGTCGATTTTCATCAAACTCATTTTGTAGCGGATCTCTACTCTCTGAAAGGAATCCGCTTACCCAATTTCAAGATTGTACATCAAGTAGTTTAAACATGGAAACAATTATTATTAAAGCCCTTAACCCCTCGTAACTCCCCTTACGTTTCGAATTTCGGAAAATCCTTTCTTAGCTGATGTCTACTCTATCAAAGGAACATCTCTACCAAATTTCAAGTCTGTAGGTTGAATAGTTCCAGAGATTTCGTGATTAGTCAGTCAGTCAGTCAGTCGCTTTTCTTCTTTATATATATAGACTAGTCATGCCATAAGTTCTTAAACAATTATAAAGAAATAAAAATTTAAAACTTCAATTACCTTTAAATTTAGTATATTGCACCTTTAATTCAAAATAATCACCTTTGACATTACACAGGCTTTAAATCTCTTAGACCTATTTTCTATAGAGGCATGCACAACCTCCATTGGAATTTCCATCGCTGGTTTCTATAAAAACGTTTAAGACTATTCCAAATGGAATGACATTTTTGGCACACCTTTGCCTTCAATAATGACCACAATTTATAGTCTAGCGGTTTTAATTCCGGATAGCTGGAAGATCAATCTTTGTTTTCTATGAAGTCCAACCGATACTTTTTTCAACCAACCCTGAGACGTATTAGCCTTATGAACAACAGTCCCGTTGAAAAGTCCGATTGTTTCCACTGAACTAGTTTACATTCAGGTGCTTCTCTATTAATTCTCGCCTTAATAAACTTTTATCTTGGTTTTCTCTCTCCTTTCTTGTAGAAACGAATTTCTGAGACGCCTTCATAGCTGACTCAATACCAGTGCCGGTTTATCCATTGGGCGCTTGGGGTGGGGCCCGGAGAGACATAGAAGAGCCCGGATAAGCTTGCAGCTTTTGAGACAAATAAAGGTAGCGTGATTTTGATCAAATAAAATGTAAGTTTAATTACGTCACAGCTATTATTTACAGATTTACATTGATTTACAACTTAGTAAAATTCGATTATTTTAAAGTCCCAAATTCTGTTGTTTTGTAAGGGAGGAGTCTTTTGGCGACCGTTCTCAGCAAAGTTTTCCTTCGATTTCCTCTTTCTCTCTCGGCCCTCTCTAGGGTTCGGGGGTTGACAGCCGTTGGTGCCTTTTCTTCCAGTTACATCCGGCCGTGGGCAGAGTAGGTTTCTTTTGGTGTCAAAGGATGCCGGGGCGATCCAAGACAAGACGCGCAATATATTTAAGAGTGCAGGTGTCTTACTCGTGTGCAGAGGCGGATTAAGCGGGTGGCAGACCTGGCGGCCGCCAGGGGCCCCCAGCTCTAGAGGGGCCCCAAGCTTGATGGATTCCACTTATAAGTTCAACGTGCCAAAAAAAAAAAAGATCTTGAACCGATATTGCAACCCCGATATTTCCTCTCTTTTGAGTCGTGTAGCACACACAGCCCTAGCCATCTTTTTCTTGTATATCTGTATTGTTGCAATTTGTACAAACTTTTCACATGCATTTTTTTGTCCAAATTTTATTTCAAGCAAATGAATGCTATTTAAATCAAACAAGCTCATTTTCAATTTACAGGCGTGCTTGACTACTCTCGGGTTTATTTACAATGATAGAAAAAAATCCGAACACCAAGTAAAAAATATTGTCGACTAATAAAACTTCGGCAATACAAATCGAAAATAGGCTACCTATACAAATGTATAGGTAGCATATTAAATTGACTGAAGTTTCAAGATCACAGGTTCATGCAAGCGAGAGGAGAGCCATTTCAAATGTGAAATAATGATACATTAAAAACTGGTTCTTGGCGCCAGTTGGCGAGAATTCCTTGTATAGATTTCGCTCCGAGCCAACTGTAGTAAACTTTGTATTCAGTTCGAAAAATTTAGCGATCCCATATGGTTGGGATCCATTTTTGCTCATTAAAATTTTGTTGTTAAATTTACAGTCCATTAATTTATATCGGCAACACTGGTATAACCGTATAACTGCCCCAATTTTAAATGCAAGCATGCAAACGTGCATGCCTCGTGTCGTACTGGTACCGGATATCAGTATGTGGGATGAAATGGCGTGCTTGTTGTTCTTGGTCGGTCATTATAAGGTTGTTTAATTCTGGTTGTGGATGAAGATGACATTGCGTTCAATGATGTCCCATTCCTGCTCGATTGGAAAAAGATCTGGTGATCTAGCAGGCCAACTCAACACGTCGTCACTCTATAGAGCCTGTTGGATTACAACAAGGATGAGGGGGCATGATATCCTGTTGGAAAACACCCCTTGAATGATGTTTATAAATCGTTGTGCAACAGTTTGTATCGCCAGACTGGCGTACTAGTTTGCAGTCAGGGTGTGTGAATTAACCTCGAGAGTGCTCCATCAATCAAAGAAAATTGCACATTCCCGACCATAACTGTTGGTGAAAGCCCAGTGTATTAAAAAGAAAGCTACACAAAAATTAAAGGAAATCTACAAAGACGATATCGAATCATTCAATTTTGACTATATGAATTGTGGATCAAGAAAAGAAAAGAAAACAAAGATATAATGAAAACCACCACTAGAAATTTATCGAGTTGCAAGAGAAATCCTAATGTAGAAATACTTTTGAAAATATTTTTAACTATACCGTTATCGAATGCATCAGGCGAAAGATCTTTTTCAGTTTTAAAACGTGTTAAAATAATTTAAGAAATACTATGGGAGAAAAGACAAATTGAACGACATGGCCATATTATATACAGAACAAAATGTTTTGGACAAAATAGATAGGGCAAAAATAATTGATGAATTTGCCAAAGAGAAATCAATTTGTATAGCGAAACTGTAAGCTCTTTAGTAAGGGTTTATTTTTTTTATATATACAGTTAAGATTTTTCTTTAACCGTTAAGTTTTATTATTAGCAATACATTTTATTTTAAGAATTTAAAGTAAGCGTCTCTTTTCACTATTTTAGTTTTTGACTCTCGAGCCCATGGGCCTCAAACCTTTTACCGCCAGCGGCCTCCAACTACCTTAATCCTCCTCTGCTCGTGTGGTGATCAATTCTACTAAAGAAGCCGATTCAGCTGTGTGGTGGGAACATCACAGACGTCACAATCTGGACTTAACCAGATTTGTTGGTTATAAATTTGATCCTTCAGTGGCACTGCACAACACCAAGCTATTACGGAAGCTGGATGATGATCTCTCGGTCAGACATTTTTTTTCTCTTTGACTTCTCGGACACTTCTTACGCATTCAGAGTTATTCTGGTGGTTGGAAGATTCTTCAACTTCAAAATTTTTTTCGTTGGTTACAGATTTCGCCCAAGGCCATCATAAACGGACACCCCCACCCCCATGCTTTGGTTTTAAGGTGCTTCTGGCTCTTAAGTTTCATTGTAAAAATATAACAGAGAGTTATTCTTCGATAACCTCTTAGTCTAAAGTTTTCGTTTATTATGTGACATATTGTTTCTTTTGGCACGTTCATTTGCTTAGAAAGAAAAGTCTTTCTTTGAGAAGAATTTCAACGAATTCTCTCCCTGACTACTTTGATGAAAATTGGTCTCACCGAGAATGGACGAGCGGTTTTAGCACAGTCTACAATGCTGTTGATCTCAGAAAATATCTTAATTGTTCCATAAATTAATAACCTTTTAATGTCTAAATAATTCAGAACCTTAAAAATCTCCAACGACCCTTCTTTTTGCTGCAGATGAGCAACTGCTGCCTGCTTCTGTTGCACGTTAATTCTATTGTGATAAAACTCGGACTGATTTCGAACATGACTGAAAGGCTGAAATTTTCTGAAAAATATTGCTTACGAAGCGATCTTTAACGACGTTAATTAAAATACATTTGCTGTGTTTGAGTCACAGCAGATGATTTCAAATCTTGTATCGAAACTTATTGCATTCATACACATACATAACTATATGTATGTGTATGTATTTAATAATTATCCATAATTTTCTTCTGAGGGATTTTATTTAATTTATAATGGGATCTAGAAAATTCCAAGATATCGCTTGATAATTCCCGTAAAATCCGGCGTATAACGCGAACCTTTACTTTTCAGCATCATTTTTTTAATTTTAATGTATATTCGCCGAATAAAACGTGCCCCCCCCCCTTTAGGGTTGAACCTGAAATGTACGTGTGCAATGCTCTTGTACTTTGAAGTGATTTATTCGTAGTATTATCCGAGGATTTTGAAAAAATAGTTAATTTCTAGAACTACAGCCCTTTAAGTTCATTACAGGTATGTTATTTCTTACAACCCTTTAACACTAGAAGTCCGGGATTTCGATTACTTTTAAAGGTCCGCCGGTGTCATTACGACACCGTGATATAAAATAATTGCAAAAACTATATACAATTTGCTGGACTACTGTTCAGTAGGGTTTAGTTTTAAGACTTTTTAACATTGTTTCATGTAATTAAAATATTTTATGACCCTTTATATCAGGAAAAAAACTGAAGTTGACATTATTTTTCGCGAAGCTTGTTGGACCACTGCTTTGTCGCAAAACATTTCGAGTCGCAAATCTGCAGGAACGTAACTATTCTGCGGTATCCATTTTGTGTCATCTCTAGCGATATATATATATATCAGGATTTACAGGAATATTTTCAATTACATCTGCACTTTCTTCAGATTCTTCGCATTCTCACTCAATTTTATGTCTTCATCGAAATCTAAATTATAGCAAGACAGTTCACCACCATTCGATCCATTCTCAGAAATCTCTCGCAATAAATTAGCAATTTCATCAGGGCTTAGACCTTTTCTACGAGCCTTCGTTTCAGGATGTCTGCTCTGCACAAGGTTCAAATATCGAAAGAATTTTTTTTATGAGCAGATAACCATATGCTATGTAATGAAACACTTACACAACAATTTTTAAAAAAATAGATTCGTTTCCGCTATTAACCCAATAACACCATTGAAGGTCAAATAAATGTGCGTTAGTACTTTGGGAGGTTTGTTTTACTAATTGTAATGCGAGCGACAGCTATTTATGATGCTAAACTGCCTTGGTGTCGAAATGACACCAGAAGACGTTCTAGGTATATTTAGTTGTAAAATTTACCAAGAACCACAAAACTTTAACTATGTAATTACCAAGGAAAATAATTAAAAGTCACGAAAAATTTTTAAATTCTCTACAAAAATGTGGAAAGGAGAACAAACTGAAGAAGCTCAGGTGTCGAATTGACACCGATGGACGTTCTAGTGTTAAGTTCATTAGGTATGTTATTTCCTTTAAATAAACGGTAATCCGATATATATAGAAGTCTAATTTTGCTTATGCTCATCTCTTTTTATTTTTATTTTTAAAGCTATTATGTTTATATTTGACGTATACCGTGCACATCTCAATTTCGATCTTATTTTTTGTGCTAAAGGTGCGCGTCATACACCCGATGCACGCGCGCGCATACACACACAAGTCAATTTTTACATTAAAGTTTGGAGTGAAGAAATGGGCAGCAAAGACTGATTTGTATGAAAAGCTTTTACTTGTTTTTCTTTAAACTTATTATATATTTAAAAAGGCATTAGTTACGAAATGAGATTCATTTACCTTACCTAATATCGCACGAACTTCTTTTGAATTTATTTTGAATCCAAATTATCCCTGTTGATTGAATATATAACTCTATTTTTTTATTACATTTCCGTGGCATAACGATTGCATTGCAGACTTTTGATTTATTCCTAAAATATTTGTTTTTTCTTCTCTTTTACGGTAGGCGCTAAAGCTTTTAGTGGTGGTGGTGGGGAAGACAAAGGGGGAATTAGTTCTCATAGAGTCTGTTTGAGCATGCGCAGTGGGCACCGCCTGGTGGTGATTAAGTGTATTAAGAAAACGAGCGTTGAGTTCTCAGAGTGAGAGTGTGAGCGGGAGATCGCACGAGCGAGAGCGAGAATTACGGTGCCCATCCCAGTGTTCCGACATACGCCCCGAGCAACAAAGAAAGAGGAGAAATAAAGATATTTGTCACCAACGCAGTCTTATTACTGAGTGTGTGTGAGAGAGAGAAACACAAAGGGACCACTACCCAACATTGAGTGGTCCGTCCAATAAGCCGGAGAAGTGAACATCCTAAGTGCCGTGAGTAGTGGTCTTTTTTGTTTTGTTTTTATTATAATAAATTGAGGACTAAATTAACTTTAGAAAAATGTTTAAGAACTGCCGTAAGGAAGATCTTCGTATTGTTGCTCTTGAACTTGGTGAGACTCTTTCTGAAAAAGTAACTATAGTTGTGAGTTAACTGAAATTATTAAAGAAAATAAATATTTTAAGGAGGATGTTGAATTTGTTAAAGAATTAATTCAATATACCATCGAAGACCGTAAAAAAGCTGAGGAAGACCGTATAAAAGCGGAGGAAGACCGTAAAAAAGCGGAGGAAGCTAGGTTAAGAGAAAAAGAGCTTGAACTTGAGCTTGCACGTTTACATAGAGTTAATTCAGATAACGAGAGAACAGATGAGGGTTATAATTCGCTAGATGCGTTGGTGAAGAGTGTTCGAATTCTAACTGTGAAGGTGCCTAATAGACCTGAAGGTTGGGCATTCTTTTTCGCTTCTTTAGAGAGAGCCTTTGCTTCAAAAAATGTACCCGAGAAATTTAAGTCGGAAATTTTATTAAATTTGTTGGGTGAAAAAGCTACAAATGTGTTAACATATGTTAAAGATGACGAGCTTAACAATTATGAAAAACTAAAATTAATAATTCTAAGAGAATACGAGCCAAGTGCAAATCAATTTCTTGAACAATTTAAAAAAGCTACGCGTAATCCAAATGAAACGTATACTCAGTATACTTCTCGCCTAAAAACAAATTGGCAGTATTACTTAAAATTAAGGAGGGTCTCTGATTTTTTGATAATTTAAATGATCTTATAGTGTCGGACAAAATTTTCAGTACTCTTGAAAAAGAGGTAGCTTCACACATTTCCGTCCGTGCAGGAAATGATTGGTTTCGCCCTCTGGAACTTGCCAAAGAGATAGACTTATATAACACTTCTCGAGGAAAGTGCTTAAAACATGTGCCGAATGTCTTTCCTAGAAATAATCCAGTGAATAGCGCGTCAAGAGTATTTTTGAGTGAGGTTAAAAACTCTAAATGTGTTTGTTGCGCTGAATCGCATCCATTATACAAGTGTGCAGTGTATTTAAAACTTCCCGTAACCAAGAGAATAGATGTAATTAAAGCTAATAACCTATGTTTTAATCGTCTTTCTACATCTCATAGAGCAAAAGACTGTAAATCGAGATATGGTTGTTCAAACTGTCAAAAGCGACATCATAACACCATACATTTCACAGAGCGAGCGCGAGACCAGGAAGTAATAAATTCCACCCTTGAACCTCTAAACACATCAGCGCCTGAATTCATCCCAAGTGCAGAAACTCAAAACAACTTACTAACCGCAACGAGTATAAACAGAAAAAAATGTGTTCTGCTAGGCTCAGCAATTTGTTACATAAAGTGTGAAAATGGTTTATTCCCAGTCAAAGCAATTTTAGATAGTGGAAGCACTTCTAACTTTGTAACTAAAAGCTTATGCGAGTTAATTGGATTGAAAAAATACAAATCTAATGTTTTAGTTTCGGGATTAAGCAAATCATTAATTCCGATAGAATCGTGAGTTACAGTATCTATCAGCAATAAAGAAGGGAGTTATGTTAAAACATTAGACTTTTTTTTGGTACCAACTATAACGCAAGATCTTGTTCCAACAACGAAGATCGATTTTAATCTGAATAATATTCCCAATCTTAAATTAGCTGACAATAATTTTAATATTCCAGAGCGCGTGCAAATGCTATTAGGTGCAGAAGTCTTTTATGAATTAATGTTACCCGGACAGTTCAAGATGGAGGGTTCAAATGTTATTTTTCAAAACACTGTTTTTAGATTTGTTGTTTCCGGATCTTTTTCCTCAGAGGTGAAGGGAAAGGAACATTGTGGGGTTATTCAAGCGGATAATCTAGAGCTTTCAATTAAGAAGTTTTGGGAAATTGAAAGTGTAGAAATCGATTCTGTTAAAACCAGTGAATTAAATATTTGTGAGGATCATTTTAAAAACACTCATTCAAGAGATGACCAGGGAAGATATACTGTGGCGATGCCGTTAAAAGAAGATCCTTCATGTCTTGGTGAATCCAAACAAACCGCGATTCAGAGATTAAACTCTTTATGGAAACGACTAAATAGAGATAAAGAATATTTGTCCCTGTATGAGAAATTTTTACAGGAATATGAGGATTTGGGTCACATGAGAGAGATCAAGGCGGATGGGTCTGGAGTTGCATTTTATATGCCACACCATGCTGTTAATCGCCCCGAAAAGTCTACAACGAAACTGAGAATAGTGTTTAATGGATCAAGTCCATCAACGAGTGGGAAATCTCTAAATTCAATTCAATTTAATGGCGGACTGGTCCAAGAAGACCTCTTTTCCATTATGGTTCGCTTCCGAAAGCACAAGTATGCCTTTACCACGGATATAGAGAAAATGTTTCGCATGAAAAATATACACCCAGAGCAAACGTGTTTGCAAAGAATTCTGTGGAAGAAGGGCATAGGAGAACCAATAAAAACGTACGAGTTAACTACAGTCACCTACGGTACAGTTAGCGCACCTTATCTGGCCACGAGAACGTTGAAGCAGTTAGCTATGGATGAAGCTAATAATTTTCCTTTGGCGGCTCCTGTGGTGCTGAGTGACTGCTACATGGATGATATACTTTCAGGTTCCGAGAGTATAGAAGAATTAACCGAATTGCAGCATCAATTGATAGAAAATGTTCCAGACTGCAGGGATGCATCTTCATAAGTGGTGCGGTAATTTTCCTGAGATAACTTCACACCTGCAGGAGTATGCTTTCTTGGAGTCTGATGAGACTAAAGCCCTAGGAATAATTTGGAATCCTAGAACAGACTGTTTCCTTTTCAGAATAGAGCAACAAAGGCCAACTTCATTCACCAAAAGAATGGTTTTGTCTACCATTGCAAGAATCTTTGACCCTTTGGGTCTCCTTGGTCCAATTATAGCTTGGGCAAAGATATTTATGTAAAGATTGTGGTTGCTGGAATTGGGATGGAGCGATGAACTTCCTTTTAAGGAAGAAAAGGAGTGGCGT
>BMAO01020352.1:0-19227 GCA_019973975.1 Trichonephila clavata
TTGAATAATTCCATAACAAAAATTTTTTTGATGCTTTAAAGTTTGTACTTTGCTGAAAAAGTGAAAAATAAAACTTCATATGCAATTTCAAAAATTCGCTAGGTAGGCTATAAGAGCTTCATTTTGTTACAAGTAATCGTAAATCGCAATACAATTAACACATATGTACCAAGTATTCACATGCACTCAGAAATTTGTAAGATCAAGAAGCTGCAAACAATGTTATGCATGACAAACATTTATATCTTATTTTCGAAACATGTAATTAAAAGATTTTAAAAGTACAAAGTTTATATTTTATTTAGAAATTAAAGATACAAATTCACATACAAAATTCTTTTAAATTTCTTAAAAATCGAATGCTGAAGCACGTATAAAATACTTTGTCAATGCAACAGTAAAATTCAAACATTTAAGTTAATAAAACTGAACCGTAAAAAATATGTTATACAAAATTTATAAAAGTATTTCTGTTAAATTATATCTAGCAAAAAGTTTAAGTGAACATTTCGTATATAAATATAAATGCGAATTTTTTTAAGAAGAGCACTAGAAATTTTTTTCCCCTTAGAATACATACAAAAACTTAGGACTTCTCAGACAGGGGCGGCTCTAGGGTCGGACAAACCGGACCCATGTCCGGGGCGGCATCTGGACCAAATTTTAAAAATACCTTCTTTTTTTTTGTTATGGAAAATTTGGAAAAGGAAGTTAAAGTATACTATCTAGGGAGAAATATTCAGAACGAGATAATTTCTCTTTTATATGAGAATATTAAATTACACATTGTTCATAAAATTAAACAAGCTAAATATTATTCGATAATTTTAGATTGCGCCTCTGATGCCAGCAAGATCGAGCAAATGACATTTATGGTAAGGTATACATGTATTAAAAAATCTAACTCTAACGAAGTTTTTTTTTTTTTTTTTGGTTTCCTTCCAGTTGAAAGATTAACTGGAAGAGAACTTTCAAATTTAATAGTTGAGAAACTTAAAAAAAAAATTAGGGCTAAATTTACTAGATATGCGGGGGCAGGCCTGATGTTGACCGACGGAGAATCATTGGATGTAAACGCGCTTGATTGAGCAGATGAGAAAATGTCAGTTTAAAAAAAAAAGCCTAGTTGAAGTTTTAAAATTTATTTCTGTTTTAGAATTTGCTCCAAATCTTGCTATTGCATTTATTTTGCTTTCTTTGCTAATAAGTTTGGCAAGTGTAGATATTAGTTTCTCAAAATTAAAATTAATAAAAAATTTCTTACAGTTCACAAATTTTAAAGATAGATTAAATGGCTTAGCTACATTGGCTATCGAACATGAAATAGCTGAACAAATTGATCAGAAAGTTTTCAGAATTAAAAGTCAGGAAAAAAAAAACCAGTGGTAATTTCTTATGTTTTAGTTTTTAATATATATATATATACATATATATGAACTGTTAGCTCTCTTTTTCTTCGCAAGGAATATTCAAGTTTTATAGGTGTGCATTTATGACCAATTTTTATCTTTTAATAATAGTTTTTTTTTACTTTGGCGAGAGGGGCGGCATTTTTCATAATATAATATAAATATAAATTCTAATGCAAGCAAATGAATATAAAAATTGCAATAAAACTTTCTAAACCTGATGAATTTTATGGAAACAGTAAGTATGAAATGAAATAACTGGGGAGTTTGTGAAATTCATATATAGGATGAAATCATTTTAATACAATTTAGGGTGTTTTCCAGTCGAAAAAACCTTTTTATAATACTGAATTATCTGATGCCTTAAATTCATTTCATTTTCATTTTTTTAAAAAAACTTTCTTTTATATATTAGAAAATTACATTTAATGACAGATTCCAGTAATATCCTGAAATAATTTTTTTAAATAACATGAAACTTCGACATTTATATAAGTGGCGTTCGAGATCTGATTCCAATACAAAGACAGAGACGGATTAAGTTAGTTGGAGGCCCTGGCGTAAAAGGTTTGAGGCCATGAATTCAAGAGTAAAAAACTAAAATAGTGAAAAGGTTCGTTAAACTTAAAATCTCGTAATAAAATGTATAGCTATATTGAAACTCAATTGCTCAAGATAAACCAAAACTTTAAAAAAAATTAAAAACTTTATTAAAGAGCTTGTGCAATTTTGCTGTAAAACGTTATGTCTTGATTTCTTTTTGGCAAATTCATCAATTTTTTCCCGTGTCTATTTTGTCCAAAAAATCTTATTTTATACGTAATATGTCAAGGTTGTTCATCTTGTCTCCTCTCCCATAGCATTCTTAAATAATTTTAACGCGCCTTAAAACTGAAAAAGATCACTCACCTGATACATTTGGTATCGGTATTGTTAAATATATTTTCAAAAGTATGTCTGCACATTAGGGAAAATCGATACCATCAGGGCCGGCTCTAGCAGTTTTGCCACCCTGGACAAAGTGGAAAATGCCGGCCCTCTCCAAAGCCAGAAATTATAATTAAAAAAGATAAATTGTGTGTGTTCACATCAATACACAACTATAAAACCTGAATAATTCTGACGAACAAAAATGCATCCTATATATATATATATATATATATATATATATATATATATATTAAGCCTTAAAAATACAAAATAATTCGAAATTAAGTACATAATTACCTATTATTATTTCAAACGAGTAAAATGTAAGAGAAGAAATGGCCCATTTCAGTGGGCCAATTTCTTCGAAAAAGAGTCTACTGATGGTGGGGATCACAAGTATTTATTTTAACTAATAGTAACTACATTCAAGACTAAAAACATCTCTTGTGGCTCTCTATCCATTAAAAACTTTTACTACCCCTGTCCCCTTTTGGATAGCTGACACTGGACATCGTATGGGTGCAAGGAATGTCTATTGTGACCTCACTCCTGGATGTTGAGAAAGTTACCAGTGAAAGATGTGTAAGCATATCAAATTTCATGATTTAACATATACTCCCGCCTCGAACCCTTAAAGTTTCAACACAAAAGACAACTGACATTAAACATTCAGAGTACAAAATAAAGAAATAAGGCACGATAAATGAAATATAAAATTCACACCCATATTTCAGAAAAATATAACAAACTTTTTGTAACACTAAAAAATATTTTCCAAATTCGATCCAAATGCCACCCTTAAAATTTGCCGCTCCGGACAGGGGTCGGTTTGTCCGGCCCTACAGCCGCCCCTGATACCATTTCTCTAGCAACTCGATAAATTTCTAGTGGGGTTTTCAATGTATCTTTGTTTTCTTTCAAAAATCGTAAAAACTGATCCAATACTTCGCGAAAATTAAAAGATTCAATACCATCTTCATAAATATTCATTAGTCTTTGTATAAGAGCTTTCTTCTTAATTTTAGGTAATAATCTCTCTTCAAAAATACAGTTAGGTGTGTTCTAAAACAGTTTAATATATCTCAGCTCTTCGGGATAGTTCTGTTATTGTCCTATCGCATATGACATAAAATGAATTCACTGTGAAATTTTCCCTTCTTTCAAATTCATAAATGATTTTTCCGAATTCATGTCCGAAATTTTGGATATAATATTCTAGATATTTTGGTAGACTAGAGCCTTTTAATAATTCACTCAACATTTTGCAACTATTTAGCAATTGCTACAACTTGTAGCAATTATTCTCAGCAGTAAGATATTCAAAATCAGGTCATTAGGTAAATTTCATATTTGTCCATCTGTTTCAAAAGGGAAGTTGTGCCTTCACTATTGAACCTTTTTTCCCCTCATTCGCGTCACGGATTTCGGCCAGGGTATCTCTTGTATGCGTATAACACAGTCTTATAGCTCGTACGACATCTCCTTTTGCTGACCATCATGTACCTAAAACTTTTATCACCGATATTGCACGTTTATTTCTTTCCAGAATTTTATTAATATTCGCCAATGATGGGTTGATAAATTCAACTTTCAGTGGTGCAATATCCCACTAGAGGGCCAAGGCCTACTGTGCCCATCTCAGTTTTCGTGATCTTGGGCACTGAGAAGCATGGCCTCATATTCCGGTCAGGTGGTCAGTCTGGCGCGAAACCTTAGTTCCCGAGCACAAGCTTGGTACTCATTTTATCGACCCATTGAAGGATTAAAGGCTGAGTCGACCTTGCCAGCCGGGGTTTGAACCCTGAACGTGGTGTGAAAGCGCGACACGCTACCACTCGATTACAGATGGGGGGGGGGTATGCAGAGAAAAAATGAATATCTTCTGGGAAGCATAATATGTTTAATCACATCGCTACACTTTTTGTTGCAAAATTTTCTACTAAATTTAAGGAGTGACTGGCACAAAAAAAAAAGTTGCGCTTGAACTGTAGTTTAATATGTGCCTGTAGACTTGAGTATTACCTGGACATATTGAATGCATTATCAAATGACTGACCTGTATAATTTTCAATATTTTATCCAAATTTAGCAAAAAGTTCTTATTCTTACTGTCAGGGACGTCTTAAGGCATGGGCCAACTGGAGCAGGGCCTTGGCCACATTGGGGGCCTCATCTCGTTTTCGACTCAGCCTTAATAAGATCATGTTTCGAATAATTTCAACGTTCGACTGTTTTTTCCGGTGGTATATTCTCCGAAAAACTTGGAATTTCGGATAATATGTCAACTGGCTACATGTGATGACCGTCGTCCTTATATAGGCCTAGCCGATTTGTGCAATTGTAAGTTATACACATTTATTTGTTTGGGGTTTGTACGAGTATTTGACAACGTATGCTACGCAGTCTACTTTTATGCGTCATAGTTGGGGCCTACATTTGTGCAGAGGCTCAGGGTCTACTTTTGCGAAAGGGCCCAGGGCCTCAAGAAGTCTTAAGACGTCCCTGCTTACTGTTCTAAATATAAAGAAGTATAAATGTGCTGTGTGTGAAGCCTTCTCTGCGTATAAATTGTACAAATCTTATGGTATGAATTGCTCAAGTTTAGGGCCCATTCAAACGCCTGGGGCCCCTGGCGGCCATTCGGCCGCTTAATCCACCTCTGCACAAAAAGGCCTTTTATCAGACTCTAACTAGGTCTGGGCCTATAGTATTTGTATCTCGTGCAGAAAGATTACCAAAGAAATTCAAAATTGAAAGATTTGCTAGATTTCTAAGCAAAACGATGTTTGATATCAGGGAAGGGGGCAAAGCCCGGTGTGTTACGGTTTTGTAATTCTTTGTAAGATATGGCTTGGGGTCCAAAATCTGATTTTGCACGTAGGCCTTAATATTCTACGTAACGCCATTGTTAACTAGTAAATTTTTTTCATCAGATTATTTTCCAAAAACTCAATAAATGTTTTGTTTTTCAAAAAATTTGAAATTTTGCAATAAATTTCATTAAGTTCTTATGAATGTTTTTGTTTCATTGATTTTTATTAAATACATGAATATTTAGATCTATATAAAGTACTCTAATAAATTTAATTTTGGTGAAATATGTTTTTTTACTATATCCTTTAACACGAAAAAATATTTCAATTCCAAAATAATCAGTTTCGTGTTAAACATTTTTCACCGTATTCGGAAATATACGTATTTTTTTTAAAAAAAAAGATTAAAAAACAAAAATATTAACAGCTAAACTAGTTTCATGAAAATTTTTATGTTATTGTATATGTTTAATTTTCCTGTGCAATTGTCTGTACTTCATAATATTTAGTATTTTGGATAGCTAACCCTTCTAGCAAAGTAGACATGTTTTTTAGAACTTATAAATAATATTGTGCGTATCTCATTACTTGGTACCATCCGAAACATTTTTCAAATGATTTACTACTTGCTAGCGTTTCAAAATTTGAACATACGTTAAATAATTTTTTATATATTAATAAGAAAAGTTTTTCTTAGGATTATAAAAAGATATTGATGGTATTATATGAAATGCAATTTTGCTGTATTTTTACCACTTGTAAAAATGATCTAACTGTATTTAACAATTGTTAATATTCTTACACATGGAATTTTATTGCAAAGCTTTATAAAATATTTCGCTTATTCAATTTTATGTGAACGCAGGAAAAAACATGAAAAATACTTTTTGAACTTTACATAGAAATTTCTTCACTAAATTCCGACGTTTTTCTTTATAATTGCATAGTTAATTTCAGCTTATATTTGATTCAAATTATTTTATGATAGATCTATTTTTAATGCGTATTTACATTCTTATAAAAACTTTGCTTCGTTTACGTATCTGATTTTCCCCTTATGATGTGTAGGTAATTTTTTTTTATCTTTAATCATTTCAAACTGCTTTACAGATAAATCAATTGAGGAAGAAAATATTGCTGTTCTCAGTATAACTATAGATCTATGTCACGCGGTAGTCTTTCAGACCACACCTCTATGCCCCGATACTGTTGAACCACTTTGACCAGATGCCTCCAATAAATGTCAAAAGTAAATCATTCCCTTTTCCGAGAAGAAGGCAATCAGACACTCTGTCTCCGCCTTTCATCTTTGGAATCTCGCACCCCTAAATCAGGGTTCGGCAGCACATAATTGCTTATTTCACAGCCAAATCTTGAAAAGCGGCTTACTTTAAGGTTTAGGTGATTTAAACATCCCTAATAGAATTATTAGCCATTTTAACTCATTTGGAATTATCCAATTAATTTTATACGCATATTGTTGCAATGAACATAAAATTATTTCGCTAAAACAATGTTTTTTCCCCTTTTTAAACCTAGAAACTATTTATAAAGGTCTATATTTTGTTTTTTTAAATGTTAAGCTTAGGGTGCATAGTGATCTCAGTAAGGAAGTTTTTTTTAATTTGTTTTTTTTAGCCCAAACCTTATCAGGTATATATATATGCTGACAATGTTTTAAATTGATCGATTGGGTCATGGAGCAACACAGGTTTCTAATTTTACTAATTTCATGGTATTCAATTGTTATTTTATGCATTTTTTATACTAAGCAAATTTTTTTAACATTTCTTTATTTTATTGCTGATCAATAAACTGAATCCAATAGTTAAATATTAAAAAAAACCCGAAATTTCGGAGATATTTATCGGATAAATTTAAAAAAATAAGGTGTTGTTTGAATTCTTTTTTATAATCATCAGACAAATCTTTGAAAAACATGCCCTGCCTTTCCAAAATTTTTTTTAAATCCCCTCAGAATTTATTAAAAAATGTACAGCTCTTTCTAATATGAGATTGTTGTGATCGTTTCTGAGTTCTCTCAATTTACTATCAAGCAAATTTTTTCTTGTTCACACATCCGAGCCTGTTTTGTATTTCGTTTTACATATGTTTCATTACTGAAATTAATAAATGCATTTCTTTCATTCATCTCACAATAATTGAAATATATCATTAGAATACTAAAGTATATTATTGCGAATCTTTTATTTTGCAGCAATATCTTCTTTAATTTCAAATAAAACCCTCCCAAGATTAATAGTTCTACGGAATTTCATCCTTTTAGTAAAATAAAATATTAGTATAATAATATAAAATTATTTTAATGCATTTTTTAAAAAATCAGAACGATGTGATTGTCAAAAGGTTCACCAAAGAAAAATAGAAGTCTTTATGCAAGTTTGAATAAGAGTAATAGTATCAATTGAGACAGAGACATTAACAAACTTTTTTACGAGGTCCAATAAAATCTATCTTTCTATTTTAATGCGACTGATTTAATCTATCGATGTAAGATCGCTATTTGTTATGTGAAGCCTCAATTCATCAATTAGCTGCAGGTTTTATATATTTCTGAAAGTATTCAAAAGTTATCACATCCGGAAAATTATTTTTTAAATAGTAATACAAAAGTATAAATCGCGAAAATATTGAAGTATTAATAGTATTTAAAAAAATTAATATTTGTTAAGCTGAGTATCAAGCATTATAAAAATAACTAGCAAAACCAAGAACTAAGTTATATTTTTGTCTGAAAACCCTCTTAGGATTCTAGTATAATTTATGTGGTTGAAGGAAACGATTTTGGATGAACTTAGCTACAACAGAATCATTTATAATGGAAAGTAGCAAAGAAATAATGGACTTACATAATATTTCTAGGATTTCAAAACTGAATGAATACTTTATACCTTTTTTTTAAAAAAGAAATAGTTTCCCAATTTTCTTTACAAAACATGTACTGTTAAACGTTTTTTTCTTAAATGTATTTATGTTGCATGTAAATGTTAAAATTTTAATATAATTAACTATGCAACTAATGATTGTTTACTTATGGAACTTGTAAAAATTATGAAAAATCAACTATACAAGGTTTTTTTATTTAAGAAAAATTTATTACTTGTACCGCTTTGACATAAGACTGAATGCACCACCTTTTAAGCTACTTTACTGCACAAACCATTGTATTTTTCAAATGGTTTTGAATTATACCTACTGTATTAAAAAGTGTTGTGTAACTAATATTGTTGACAGTCTTAAAAAAAGTAGACAATTGAATATAATATTAACTTACAACACTAAACAACTAAAAACACTAAATGTGAACAACTAAAAACTTTGATTCATAATTTTGAATTATTATTATTTTACTCTTTTTATATTGTATTTTTATTTTATTTTGTGCTTTGATTTGATGTAATTAACATTTTCCGTTCATCGACTTTCTAGCTTCTGCCGTGTAAAAGCTCGATTCTCCAATCACGTGAATGTAAAAATTTTATGCTTTGATTATTTATAATGTTTTAATAATACGTTTTAAAATTTCCAGGTATTTACTATTGTAGTAGATTCATTATTTTTTTAGTTCCTGCTGGGTGATTGCCCACTTGGCGGATCTCGTGAGTGTAAAACTTTTTCTTGTCGTTAAATCGAAAGTTCTATTGATTGTTATGAAAAATTAGCGTAAATATATGAGGTAAATTGTTTGGCTAAATTTTTAAATGATTGTGAGAATAATAATAGAAAATACAAATTTTCTGGAGGTGTTCTTGTAAAAGAAGGGTGCCCTGCTAGGATCCAGCCAAAGGTAATAATGCTATTCTTAATAAGAAAATACATTTATTTAATTAAAGTAAGAAAAAAATCATTATTGGAATGTATTATCTATTGCAAAAATTTTTTATACGAATCACATGTTAAACAATCTACACAATATGTTTAGATTTAACTTTCCCTTAACCTTTTCCATATCATGAGTGAAATTGTAGATTTAGATATTTAACACATTTGCTAACATGTGAAGCTTCCTAGACATATAAAAGAAAAACTAGTTGTATAGAAATATCAAAGATTCTGTATTCCAATTATTAATGGAATATCTTGGTAGAATCACTCTTTATAAAGACTATTAAGGGATCAGTATAATATATTTTTCAAAGCATAATCAAGCATTTCAACTGGTTTATAAAACTTGTATATAGTTCATTAAAGCTAATCTTGAAATGGGTATTGAAAAATCTTCAGTATTAGAATATGTATTCGGTTAATAGAAGTTTAATTGTACTTGACTAATAAGGAATGCTGTACTCTGTTGCTCATGTTATTACTAATAAATTAAATACAGGAAATATGTATTGTGTTTCAACATTCAGGGAGAAAGGGTGCCCAGTTAAAAATTAATTGCATTACGGCCAATGATGACCAAACAGTTTCACATGCTTTTAAAACATATTTCGGAATAGTGTTTGTCTTTGCAATTGGCATCTTCAATGCACTTGGAAGAAATGGTTAAATGATCTTGTTTTCCAATTTTGAAATGCGAAGGGAAATTTCTCTAGTAGCTCTTTTGGAAGGAATAAAAATTTCGACTTCAAAAGCATAAATTAAAAGTAAAAAAGCTTTTTTTAAAACAAGCTTTTATTTAAACGCGCTAAAAAGAATAAAATTCATTTTTCTTTAAAACTTTTTTTATTATCAACTTTTTCCGTCATTACACAATTTATATGATACAAATTGTGTAATGACGGAAAAAGTTGATAGTAAAAAAAGTTTTAAAGAAAAACTTATTTTATTCTTTTTAGCGCCTTTAAATAAAAGCTTGTTTTAAAAAAGCTTTTTTACTTTCAATTTATTTTTCACTTTTTAGTTATCACTGGACAGGTTTCTCAGTATGTTCATCTCATTCAATGCTAGGTGTTTGCCGGTTATTTTCGAACAGTTAACTAAATGAATTCTCCCAAAAAGGGTACTAGACTAAAAACACAATTTTTTTGAAATCCGTAATTTTTAAGCAATTTTTTCAATCTTCGTACAGATCTTGGGTAATATTGTCCTACACACGAAAAAAAGTTTCATGAGGGTTTCTTCATAAATGACGAAGTTATTAAATGTTTAATTAAAATTTTGAGTATTTCTTGAAAAATCGTAAAAAAAAAAGGTTTTCGGTACTTTATTCTTTAAATGACTAATTCTAAAAAAGCAAAGCATGAGCTGTTTTAGTACGGAATGTGGATTCATTTAAACAAAAAAAAAATTCATGCGCAAGGATTTAGACATTATTTTCATAAAAACGCATCGATTTTGATTTATTTAAAAAAGATCGTAAGAAATACAAATATTATTATTTAGTAAAAAACATCATACCTTATCGGGACGAAATAAATGATCTTTCCGATTCTGTAATTATTTTTTGTCTGAGTTTCATAGATTAAAGTTAGATAATTTTTTTAAAGAATTTCTACAATGCTCCCTCTGAGTTTAACTTTGCAGCGTTGAGAAAGGTATACAATGTACCAATCTACTTGAAAAATAGCTCTATTTTTTTTGTTTTGAATTTAAATCGAAGAAAATAGATAGAGATTTCTAAACAAATTGCATACGTTGCAGAAATTAGATTATTTTTACGTTGTAGAAATGAAATTATTTTTAGACAAAGTTAAATAATACAGTCATTAACGTAACGTTATGAAATTCCAGTTTGGCTGAAAACCGATTTTCGACGCCAACTTTTGTCATTGTTGTAACAATAACATTATTACAACAATACTGACATATCGAAGTTGGCGCCCAAAACTAGTTTAAAGTTTTTAATTCATATCTTTTTAATTAATTGCAATATCGGATTATAAATGGTCAAAACATGCATTGTCACCCAAACTAAACGTGTATACAAAATTTTAGCTCAATAGGATGAAGATATCAACTTCAAAATTGAGTTGTAAGATTCCACCCGAACAAATTACATACATGCATACATACATACATACATACATACATTGTAAGTTAAATAAAAGCTTTTAATAAGTTCAATAAGATGTAAACAAATAATGGAAAATTTTAAAATTGCATCGACTGATAAAAAGCCTGCTTTCAATAAATATTTTGATGATAATTATTGTAATTCAGCCTACTAATAGTATAAGTCACATCATCTACTTCTGCATTCCAATACTGATAAAAATATATATTGTTCATCTTTTCACAATACATGAATGTCCAATTATTTTAAAATGAAAATTTAACTGTCAAGCAGATAGTTTGTTGAAAATACAGCATGACACATATTTAGCACATTATAGAATTTTAAATACTACTCTCCCCAGTTTATATCCTCACAACCTGAATGAATTAAAAATTCCTGACAGATATTTATGACCAGGCAACATATTCTTGGTTTGTAAAATTGCAGACTAATGGAGATGTATTTTATGTAGTTAAAAAGATTATGGAAGCATTTCAGAAAGAGGTTGTGTGTGTGATCAATGCCATTACAGGTGTGTAAAATTATCATGTTCAGCTTGGTATACATGTGAATGCTCAGATAATCATGCACCATGTAAACATATTAAAGTTCATTCTTAAATTGTTTGAGAGATTCCATGTTGTTGAAAATGTTGAATATACTTCTTTCCATACCTCAGATAGAAAGTGTGGCGTGGGGTATTCCGTCAAAGAAATATGTAATGACATAAGAAAAACCAGGAAACTGAACTTCTATTTGTAGTATTGAATTGTTTTTTGCAAGGTAAAATAGTTCAGGAACAATTGTCTCAACATGCAATTCAGTAAAAGAAAGGTAAAAAGTAATTACTAAAGAATTATTTACCTGATCCTCATGTACCTACCTCCCAATCAGCATTTAAACTAGCAGTAAATATTTAAGCCAACTATTAGGGATTCAAAAATAAAATGAAAAACTCTGGGATGTTCTTTTTTTAGTTGTCAGGAAAGAAAACATTCATGCTCAGTCTAGTCAGCATTACTCAATTTAAAAACTATTTGCAAAAAAACTTAACTGTATCTTTAACACCTGATATATGCTTGTAGTGTTGTTTTATGTTTTCCAAGACATTTAGCTATGTTTTTATGGGGTAAAGTTGTTGTATATTTTTATATCAGATGAGGAGGTAAGTAATTATCAAAAATAGCCAAATTTTTGTCACAAATGGCTTTATGACAGTATATTAGAAGCATATAATTTAAAAATCATGCAGGATAGAGATTCCATTGCAGTTGAATGTTACCACACAAATTTTGGAAAGTGATGGGAATATGGTAATTTTTTCTATCATTCATTCTTAATAAAATTTTAGGCAAAAAAATTGATTTATACTTTTGGAACATATAAATTTAGAAAATACATGCATACTTTTTGCAGGTAAGTGTTTAAATATAAAATATATAGAATCAGGTGATGTTAATGCTTGCTATCAATACAAGCAAAAGTATATACTAAAGTAAGTAATATGTTTTAACTTATGTGTAAATAATTCTTAATAATAACTGATTCATCATTTTGATAATATTTGTGCTATTTGTTATACAGGAATAGACCTTGAAAATCTGCCTTGCCTATTTAGAAACAGGTATTTCATCCATATGTTATATTTCATGGGCGATGAGGAAATTGGTAGTGAAAGTAATGATATAATGTGATTGCCTTTTTTATGGTATAGATGTACTAATAAGGATTTATTTATTTTTTGTCCAGTAATGGACCAGTTTTTGATATACTATTTGTTTTATAAATACTTTAAATAGTTAAAGTTTTTCAGGTTCCTTTATATGTGTTCTGTGTATCAACCAGAGAGAGAGATAAATGAAGTAAATATTCTTACATCACTGAGAGTCTTGAATGACTTTTTGTTTTTAAAGAGTGCTAGATGGGATTTTCAGCTGTGGTGACATATACATTATAATTGCATCACAGTTGAGAAAGACTTTCTAAAGCATTAAAGATTGTGTAGTGTAATTAATTAGTAAGTAATATATATATGATGGGAAATGCAATATAAGTTAATATTTTATTTAGTTTTAAAAGCAATCAATTGTCTACTTTTTTTAAGACTGTCAACAATATTAATTACACAACGCTTTTTAATACAGTAGGTATAATTCAAAACCATTTGAAAAATACAATGGTTTGTGCAGTAAAGTAGCTTAAAAGGTGGTGCATTCAGTCTTATGTCAAAGCGGTACAAGTAATAAATTTTTCTTAAATAAAAAAACCTTGTATAGTTGATTTTTCATAATTTTTACAAGTTCCATAAGTAAACAATCATTAGTTGCATAGTTATTTATATTAAAATTTTAACATTTACATGCAACATAAGTACATTTAAGAAAAAAACGTTTAACAGTACATGTTTTGTAAAGAAAATTGGGAAACTATTTCTTTTTTAAAAAAAAGGTATAAAGTATTCATTCAGTTTTGAAATCCTAGAAATATTATGTAAGTCCATTATTTCTTTGCTACTTTCCATTATAAATGATTCTGTTGTAGCTAAGTTCATCCCAAAATCGTTTCCTTCAACCACATAAATTATACTAGAATCCTAAGAGGGTTTTCAGACAAAAATATAACTTAGTTCTTGGTTTTGCTAGTTATTTTTATAATGCTTGATTCTCAGCTTAACAAATATTAATTTTTTAAATACTATTAATACTTCAATATTTTCGCGATTTATACTTTTGTATTACTATTTAAAAAATAATTTTCCGGATGTGCTAACTTTTGAATACTTTCAGAAATATATAAAACCTGCAGCTAATTGATGATTTGAGGCTTCACATAACAAATAGCGATCTTACATTGATAGATTAAATCAGTCGCATTAAAATAGAAAGATAGCTTTTTATTGGACCTCGTAAAAAAGTTTGTTAATGTCTCTGTCTCAATTGCTACTATTACTCTTATTCAAACTTGCATAAAGACATCTATTTTTCTTTGGTGATCTTTTTGACAATCACATCATTCTGATTTTTAAAAAAATGCATTAAAATAATTTTATATTATTATACTAATATTTTATTTTACTAAAAGGATGAAATTGCGTAGAACTATTAATCTTGGGAGGGTTTTATTTGAAATTAAAGAAGATATTGCTGCAAAATAAAAGATTCGCAATAATATACTTTAGTATTCTAATGATATATTTCAATTATTGTGAGATGAATGAAAGAAATGCATTTATTAATTTCAGTAATGAAACATATGTAAAACGAAATACAAAACAGGCTCGGATGTGTGTAACAAGAAAAAATTTGCTTGATAGTAAATTGAGAGAAACTCAGGAACGATCACAACAATCTCATATTAGAAGGAGCTGTACATTTTTTAATAAATTCTGATGGGATTTAATAAAAATTTGGAAAGGCAGGGCATGTTTTTCAAAGATTTGTCTGATGATTATAAAAAAGAATTCAAACAACACCTTATTTATTAAAATTTATCCGATAAATATCTCCGAAATTTCGGGTTTTTTTTTAATATTTAACTATTGGATTCAGTTTATTAATCAGCAATAAAATAAAGAAATGTTAAAAAAATTTGCTTAGTATAAAAAATGCATAAAATAACAATTGAATACCATGAAATTAGTAAAATTAGAAACCTGTGTTGCTCCATGACCCAATCGATCAATTTAAAACATTGTCAGCATATATATATACCTGATAAGGTTTGGGCTAAAAAAACAAATTAAAAACTTCCTTACTGATATCACTATGCACCCTAAGCTTAACATTTATAAAAACAAAATATAGACCTTTATAAATCGTTTCTAGGTTTAAAAAGAAGGGGGGGGGGAAACATTGTTCTAGCGAAATGATTTTATGTTCATTGGAACAATATGCGTATAATATTAATTGGATAATTCCAAATGATTTAAAATGGCTAATAATTCTATTAGGGATGTTTAAATCACCTAAACCTTAAAGTAAGCCGCTTTTCAAGATTTGGCTGTGAAATAAGCAATTATGGGCTGCCGAAACCTGATTTAGGGGTGCGAGATTCCAAAGATGAAAGGCGGAGACAGAAAGTCTGATTGCCTTCTTCTCGGAAAAAGGAATGATTTACTTTTGACATTTATTGGAGGCATCTGGTCAAAGTGGTTCAACAGTATCGGGGCTTAGAGGTGTGGTCTGAAAGACTACCGCGTGACATAGATCTATAGTTATATAGTGAAAACAACAATATTTTCTTCCTCAATTGATTTAGCTGTAAAACGGTTGAAATGATTAAAGATAAAAAAAAATTACCTACACATCATAAGGGGAAAATCAGATACATAAACGAAGCAAAGTTTTTATAAGAATGTAAATACGCATTAAAAATAGATCTATCATAAAATAATTTGAATCAAATATAAGCTGAAATTAACTATGCAATTATAAAGAAAAACGTCGGAATTTAGTGAAGAAATTTCTATGTAAAGTTCAAAAAGTATTTTTCATGTTTTTTCCTGCGTTCACATAAAATTGAATAAGCGAAATATTTTATAAAGCTTTGCAATAAAATTCCATGTGTAAGAATATTAACAATTGTTAAATACAGTTAGATCATTTTTACAAGTGGTAAAAATACAGCAAAATTGCATTTCATATAATACATCAATATCTTTTTATAATCCTAAGAAAAACTTTTCTTATTAATATATAAAAAATTATTTAACGTATGTTCAAATTTTGAAACGCTAGCAAGTAGTAAATCATTTGAAAAATGTTTCGGATGGTACCAAGTAATGAGATACGCACAATATTATTTATAAGTTCTAAAAAACATTTCTACTTTGCTAGAAGGGTTAGCTATCCAAAATACTAAATATTATGAAGTACAGACAATTGCACAGGAAAATCAAACATATACAATAACATAAAAATTTTCATGAAACTAGTTTAGCTGTTAATATTTTTGTTTTTTAATCTTTTTTTTTTTAAAAATACGTATATTTCCGAAAACGGTGAAAATTGTTTAACACGAAACTGATTATTTTGGAAATGAAATATTTTTTCGTGTTAAAGGATATAGTAAAAAAAACAAACATATTTCACAAAAATTAAGTTTATTAGAGTACATTTTATTTATATAGATCTAAATATTCATGTATCTAATAAAAATCAATGAAACAAAAACATTCATAAGAACTTAATGAAATTTATTGCAAAATTTTAAATTTTTTGAAAACAAAATATTTGAGTTTGGGGAAAATAATCTGATGAAAAAAATTACTAGTTAACAATGGCGTTACGTAGAATATTAGGGCCTCCATGCAAAATCAGATTTTGGGCCCCAAGCCATATCTTACAAAGAATTGCAAAACCGTAACACACTGGGCTTCCCCCCCCCCACACACACACGTTGCGGGAGCGTACATTACGCCACTGATATCAAACATCGTTTTGCTTAGAAATCTAGCAAATCTTTCAATTTTGAATTTCTTTGGTAATCTTTCTTCACGAGATACAAATACTATACGCCCAGACCTAGTTAGAGTCTGATAAATTAAGGTCTTTTTGCAGAAGTGGATTAAGCGGCTGGATGCCGCCAGGGGCCCTAAACTTGAGCAATTCTTACCACAAGATTTGTACAATTTATACGCACAGAAGGCTTCACACACAGCACATTTATACATCTTTATATTTAGTACAATAAGCAGGGATGTCTTTAGACTTCTTGGGGCCCTGGGCCCTTTCGTAAAAGTACACCCTGAGCCTCTGCACAAAAGTAGGCCCCAACTATGACGCATAAAAGTAAACAGTGCGTAGCATACGTTGTCAAATACTCGTACAAACCCCAAACAAATAAATGTGTATGACTGACAATTGCACAAATCGACTAGGCCTATATAAGCACGACGGTCATCACATGTAGCCAGTTGACATATTATCCGAAATTCCAAGTTTTAATTTCCAATTTTTTTAAAGTTAAGGTTTATCTTGAGCAATTGAGTTTTAATATAGCTATACATTTTATTACGAGATTTTAAGTTTAACGAACCTTTTCACTATTTTAGTTTATTACTCTTGAATTGATGGGCCTCAAACCTTTTACCGCAAGGGTCCTCCAACTAACTTAATCCGTCTCTGTCTTTGTATTGGAATCAGATCTCGAACGCCACTTATATAAATGTCGAAGTCTCAGTGTTATTTCAAAAAATTATTTCAGGATATTACTGGAATCTGTCATTACATGTAATTTTCTAATATATAAAAGAAAGTTTTTTAAAAAAAATTAAAATGAAATGAATTTAAGGCATTAGATTATTCAGTATTATAAAAAGGTTTTTTTTCGATTCGAAAACACCATAAATTGTATTAAAATGATTTCATCCTATATATGAATTTCACAAACTCCTCAGTTATTTCATTTCATACCTGTTTCAATAAAATTCATCAGGTTTAGAAAGTTTTATTGCAATTTCTATATTCTATTGCTTGCATTAGAATTTATATTTGGGTTATGGTCAGGCTAAAAAAAAAATGGGCTTTTCAAATGCGCTATGGTTTCGAATCTTGATTTCATTCACGGCCCTTTGTTTTGAATATCGTAGTATGCTTCATATTAAACGAAATTGATCCTTGCAATCCTTAGACGGCGTAATATGGATAGGAGAAACGAGATACGTGTAATATATTTGTCACTAGCATTTCAGAAATTCGAGGTACTGCGTCGCCTATCCAAATTAAAATTTTCAGTTGTTTGTGATTCCAAACGATTCATTTATAGTACTAATATTACATTTAATGAATATGTTATGTGTATTGAAATCAGTAATTCAAGGAAGAAAATTTTGAGAAAATCCCTTAAATAGTATAAATACTTTACTGTAATAAACTAAAATTTTCTAAACTTACAATTTATGCAGCATATAATACGAAAGTCATTTTCATTTACATTATTAGGAATAAATGTATGCATTCCATATGATATTGTCAACCACGTTGAAATATTTAGTGAAAACATGCACAGATTATCCAGAATATAAACGTTTTTGACGAATGTTAACATTTTGATTTGAAAATAATAAATTAACTTCAATTTTTTTAATTAATGGTCGTTACAGTAAACGTCATCCTATTGATGCGAGCTGCTAATTATTTTTCACTACTTTTCACAAACATCAAATTTAATCAGTTAATTCCATTTATTTAATACTTAAATCCGTCAAAATATATTTTATATATTTTTTTTAAAAAATGTTAGTAGTACTCAAGTGGCTTAAAGTATACCTCGCATGGGAGGCCCAGGATTCAAGTGCCCCATATAGACTGACTGATGTCGAATAAGTAATCCTTTGTAAGATCCGGCTTGGGGCTCAAAACCAGACTTTATAGAGGGTCCCTAATATTTTCCGTGAGACAATTGGTGGTACTTAAAAAACTTTATAGATGACCGCCCTTCCTTTGTAAGCCCATTACAACCAAATTTATAAAATCTGAGAAGTCCTAAGTTTTCGTATGTATTCTAAGGGAAAAAATTATAGTGCTCATCTTAAAAAATCGCATCTATATTTATATACGAAATGTTCACTTAAACTTTTTGCTAGATATAATTTAACAGAAATGTGTTTATAAATTTTGTATAACATATTTTTTACGGTTCAGTTTTATTAATTAAAATGTTTGAATTTTACTATTGCAAAGTATTTTATGCGTGCTTCAGCATTGATTTTTAAGAACTTTTATGTAAGATTTTGCATCTTTAATTTCTAAATAAAACATAAAATTTGTACTTTTAAAATCTTTTAATTACATGTTTCGAAAATAAGATATAAATATTTGTCATGCATAACACTGTTTGGAGCTTCTTGATTTTACAAATTCTGTGTGCATGTGAATATTTGGTACATATGATGTTGATTGTATTGCGATTCACGATTACTTGTAACAAAATGAAGGGGAAATTTTTGAAGCTAATTTTGAAAATGCATATTAAGTTTATTTTTCACTTTTTTTTTCCTGTTAAGTACAAACTTTAAAGCATCAAAGAAAATTTTGTTATGGAATTATTCAATTTTTTTCAATAGCAAAAAGTATGACACAAAGAATAAAAACTGATTGGCTTTCTTCCTTTT